>CM040394.1:64776577-65005068 GCA_022702515.1 Ilyophis sp. 1 JC-2022
CTGGAGTGTTTTACGTCCCTATGCTGCCTCGTGAGTGTGACCCTTTTAATTCTATGTAATGCTAACGAGTTTCTTGATGGAAATTACTGTACACAATACTGTTGTGGGTGTCCCCAAGAAGTATACATTTGCTGCGTTCTCTAGCTGGAGTGTTGGTTAAGTTTTCCTTTTGACTGTTATTCTTTCAGTTGGTTGACTTATTGCACCGCTGCCGTGCTGAAGCTTCTTATTACACAGTAATTGTGGTGTTAATTTCAGGTTGTATGCAGCGCTTACTATATGGTAGTTTGTTGCCGTGCTGTAGGGTGCATATTTGTTAATGATCGGTGTTTAACTTTGTTTTGTTGCAGCATATTCACACGTCTTTTCTTATGCCGGTTTGTTTACAGAAATAGCTTAGACACATCTGATTATTTTTCCAAAAGGAATCATTGGCGGTAAGTAGAGCTGCTTTGGCGTTTGGTGCCCTACTTTTACTATGTTTTACGTCAGGATCCTGGTGGGTGTGGTAGTAGGAGCATTACTTTGTTTGTAAATATTGTCTTGCTTTACAGTGTGATACCCGGAATATTGTAAACACGAGACTTCGCAACAACTAGGAGGTCCTGCAAAAGGAACTATGATGTCGCCCCTTGTAACAAAATCTAACTTTCACAAGCTACACACACACTATTGAGATTTCAGTAGAGTGGTGAGCGCTACATGCATACACATGATTCGTGAAGATGTGTGCACACACACAACTGAAATGTCTCGTGTCTCTCACACACAACTGAAATGTCTATCGTGTCTCTCACACACACAACTGAAACATGTTCTTCTCTCACAACACGCAGCAGCAGTCCTCCTCACATATCAACGCAGTGGTACTTAACGAGTTCATTTGTTGGCTTTCCACCTCCCCCCCCCCCCCAAACACAAAACACACACAACTTCATAAAATAATAAAAATGCAGCAAAATACATGGCGATAATCGCACAACTGTCCTCTTGAGCTATGCATATGTGTAGGTTAAATGCCTTCACTTATAACATTCTGCTATTTATCACCTATGCGAGTGCCGAGGCAATCATACACACTGATTTTTCAATAGCGTGTGTGAGAGACCGAGACATTTCAGTTGTGTGTGGATGGATCACATCAGAGTTGTTTCTCCTAACTCATTTTCCTATTGAACTCTATGGAAAAATAAGATAGAAAAAACAACCCGGCTTCAAGTGATCCATCTATATCTACTGCATATCTGGCAGCAGAGAGCAGAGTGATGGTTTAAGGCTCGTTTCATACCGCAGACCCTTGATGACTTACAGCCGTTTAGCCAACCACGGGTTCCATACTATTCCCGTGTAATTTACAGCTTAATCTAGTCACATCTCCCAATTCCCATAGAGATCCATTCAAATACAGAGAGGTTATAATATCGCGTGTAAGAGTACCTGAAAATAAGATATCAAGAGTCTTTTAATATCCTTTTATACCCAGTCGTGATAGCATTGCCTGTTTACCTGTGGAATGTTCCAAAAGGGTGTTTTTTTAACTTCCCAGTCTTTTTTTTGCCCCTGTCCCAACTTTTTTGGAATGTGTTGCAGGCATCAAATTTGGAATTAGCATATATTTACAAAAATCAATAAAGCTGATAAAGTAAAACATTAAATATCTTTTCTTTGTACTGTTTTCAATTAGATATATGTAAAAAATAATTTACAAATCACTGCTTTCTGCTTTTATGTGCATTTTACATACTGTTTACATTACACTCCCCCATTTTTGTCTCTAGTCTCTACATCTTTCTTTTATTGATCTTTTCACACCCTCTTTTCACCGTCTACAGCTTTTCTCAACCCTGACCCATGTTATTATTCTCCAATTAATTTCCTCAATTTCAATTTGTTGTCTATACTGAACAACAGGAACCTGTCAGAAACTATTATTAATGGAGTTGGGCCCAAGAACAATGGAATTATTAATCTTTGTAGTATAAAATACATACATAAATGGATGAAACATTAGATAATATTTATTTAAAGGTTATATGTTTTATAACTTTTAAATAAACAACCCAATAAGTAGTTCTTATTAATTATTCATGTATCCAATAAGTAGTTATTTATTTATAGGGTATATGTTTTATATTAAAACCGGTAGATGATCACACAGGTAAATTTATTTACTGGATATGTGAATAATTCATACAAACCATGTTCAATAGCTGTGAATACTGATCCCCTGAAAAGAAGCAAATGTAACAGATAAATTAAGAGGGCAGTAACTAGGTCAATATCAGCAGTACCTTAACCACAACCTAGTGCATCCGCAGCCAGGACTGGCAACATCCTCTATAAAAAGAGACATTTAATTTCCTCTTGACACACTTGATTAAAAGCTCAGACTGGGATTTTGATCATCGCTTAAATGTACATCACTCACTCCAAAGAGTTTTCTGACTGCAGCCTGGATAACGCACATACTATCCATTAACGAACAGCAAAATTTCCTCAGGTCAGTGTTAATGATGTGACCACCACCGGGACCGTGTGTGCCTTCAGAGAGCAGATTTAGTGTTTATCGTGTACAGTTATTTTTAATCAATTCTCCCTCTGCCAAGATCCACCAATGTCTATGATGTTCTTTTTGTATCCTGGCTAAATTAGAGGTCATTGTCTCAGTTCAAGTTTGAGCATGAACACCCGATGAGAAAGGATATATTATGAAAAGATATGCTAAGCCAGACGTGCCTTCAAAGCTTTAAAAATAAACAGTGTAAACACATGGCGTAAAGTGCATTTAGGGCATGTCCAAGTCCACTTTTGCTAGTTAGATGGCAAGTTTTTTTTAGCGCTAAGCACAGCACAACGTGCAAATGGGCTGAACTTAGTCTCTTCATTACTTATAGGTGTGTCTTGGGTGTAACATGCAATAAACCAATCAAAACATCATATCCCATTCCCTTTAAAAGCCTGCTTTCCCACCTTGGAGGATTGCTTATATGATGGCGAAACAGACATGCTTGTGCGTGTGTAGTGCGAGCAAGGAATAGGCTATATGGATCAATAGTATGATCAATATTATTTGGATTAACCATTATGAAGCGTTTTGATATACACAATAATAATCTATAACATTAGGGTTTAACACCGGCACGGGTTCCTAGTAATTCTTGAGAGTGCGGTTTTTTTTAGAAAATAGGCTATATTCAGTTAAATTTTGTTAAAAGCACCTGCAACAGCTGAGAATAAGATACCAGAATATGGCTTTAGTCTCACCTTAGACACCAAATTAGCCTCCATGTTTAACTAATTCTGTTTGATTATACAATGTAGCATTGTCAAACATCAATTCCATGAGGCTGTTCTCATGGAGTTCTCAAAGTTAAAGCTTCATCTAAAGTTCATTATGTGCATTGTAATACTGATTAATAACATAAATATGTAATGTGCTGCAAATTTGTTTTCGTTCTCTTTAAAAGCTTTCTGTTCAGTTATGGAATAACAGGTGAAATCAGCATGGTTTTAATAAGCTGAGAGTATAGAAACCTGGTCACTGTAATTAAAAAATATGAAGGATGAAGAATAAGGTTAAAATTCAGTTAACATGGTGAAATTTAAATTAATCTCTGTTTTTTAACCGTAGGCTATCGAAAAAACCTTATGCACAGCATCTCGGGGACTGTAGCCTAGGCTATTTGAAAAACAATATGCTATATTCACTGGACTTCACTTGAACTTTTTTCAGTCAAAACCATTCAATCTACTTACATGCTGTAGGCCTAGATGAAGGCTGTATTGTAATTACATCTGAAGCACATTTTCAGAAAACAAATATTTGTCTATTGTAGTGCGCAAGTTTTCCATTGAATGACAATTCACGCATCAGGCTAGGTGTCAATGAAATTTTGCGCATTAGGCTTGATATAGGTGTTATCAGCAAAGTGTTTAATGGATAGCCATTGTAACAGAAGATTGTCCCCCCAGAAGATTACAGGAATCATTGGCAAATATAGGCTAAATCATAGCTTGATCCAGGATAATTGCGAATAGTCTATACATGTAATCTTACACGTACCATCGCCTGGATGTAGATGGAGTCAGCTGAAAGCAATTTACTGCGGCACTCCCCTTTGCTGAGGGGTAGGTATGTGGTCTTTGACCTATGGACCCTTTTATTATTATGCATTTTTTGATATAGCCTATACAATAATTATATTTCACATTGTAATCTTGATATTTTTAGTCATGCTTGTGTGCGCCCCTGTGTGTAAGACAGGAGGGTGTACGCGCGTTGTAGACATTCAAATAACATGTAAACGACTGCAACATGACTTTAGACCAGGTCTGTGGTGGTTTTAGCGCAATCGCTTTCTGCTGGCTCAAGATAGCAATACACCTAAAATTATCCTGGCCACACCTCATCTTAAGATCAACCCGCCCAGTTCACTTGCTATGGGCGCAATATCACTTGGTATTTAAACGATATGAGAGCTAGGCGCTATAATGAACCCTGCCCCGGGTGTAAGATAGCAAAGGCCTTCGCAGTCACTTCACAACTTACCCATGTCACATTTTACAATAAATGGCAATGTTCAATTTAATTTTGGAAAGTAAAAATTACCAGTTTGTCAGCTAGCTAAAGTTAAGTAGTGTCAGCTATAAGTAGCTAGTTATGTAAGTAGGCTAGCTAGCACTAGGTAGGATAGAGCTAACATAACTGTTAGCCTAAAGTAAGTTACTTAGATTTTCACTTTTAAATGTCTTTTCAAAATGTATTGGCTTGCTCGCTGATTGGTTTGCTAAATTTGCTAATGGTTATATGGACATGTTGACGTTTTGCTAAATATTAATAAAAAGAATAGTACCTAACGTTAGCTAGTGGTGGGACAACTCTGTAGAATCTGAACTCCAGTGCCATCTGCTGCTACCCTGTGGAACTACAGTATATTTAGCCGGATGTGTACATAATGGTTTGATTAAAAGTTTTTAAAATACTGTTTTATTTGAACGCATTTTCGTTGTAGCCATGGTATAAGAAATATAAACCACTCCATGCCAGTGCATATACAAGAATATATGGCACTTCAGGGTGGTTAATGGCCCGAGGCTGAATCACCACCCCATATATTCTTGTATATGCACTGCATGTCATGGTTTATATCTTACATATACAGACGGGTGGGATGCTGCCATACAGGTGTACTGCATGATAGAATTAACCAATTAACATTGCATCATGCTCTGTGGCATGTATAAAAATGCCAAGCAGGCCCAGTTGACCTCGATTTTGGATCAAGATGGCAAGAGGAAAAGATCTAAGTGACTTTGAAAGAGAGCTCATTATTGGGGCACAGATGGCAGGAGCTTCAGTCACAAATACTTCTCAACTGGCTAGTGTTTCAATAGGAACAGTGACTAAAGTGACATCTGCATTTAGATCAATGGTACATCAATAAATAGGCTCGGAAATTGTGGTCGAATGCACACATTCAATTACCGTAATGCCCGTGCATTAGTGCGATATGTAAGGTAAAACAGAAGAGCAACTCCAAGTGACTGAGAATGTCAATGCAGGACGTGATCACATGGTCAGCAAGAACAGTCCGTCGACAACTACATAGATAGAGAGGGATATTATAGTATGGTTGCGGTGCTTAAATCCCTCATTACAAAGACAAATGCACATTTGAACAGTGGTGCAAAAACCATTGGCACTGGTCTAAAGAGGTGTGGAAAAATAGATATGGTCAGATGAGTCTTCCTTCATCATATTCTCAACAATTGGGCGAGTGCATGTGCATACACCAAGAGAACGGTATAGGCCTTAATGCTTGACCCCAACAGTGATGGGGTCCAGTGGCTCTGTTATGCTGTGGGGGCCATTTTCCTGGCATGGTTTGGGTCCACTTGTCCCCTTAGACGGAAGGGTCACTGTAATTCCATTCCACTCATTGGAATACAGGGAGAATGTGCAGATTAAAACGGCTGGAAGGCCACCATCTAAAATCAAGTTCAGCAAGAGAAACGAGAAGGTGGGAATGTTCAATGCATCATGATATGCATAACAAACTGATAGAGTACATGTGATTCCAAAGAGACTCATAAAAACTCTGTTAGAGTAGAATTAACACTGCACACACACTGTTGGACACATACTTTAATCACTGCATGGTGTGTTACATATCCAGTGCACAGCAGCCTGTAGTGGGTATTCAATAAAGGTGTCAAACATTAGGCCTAACCCTTTTAGGTGGAGGTCAGCCACAGACTGGTCATTTTAGAAGGACCTGAGATTCTAAAATTTAGGAAACCCTTGTTTGAGAACCTTTTTGTGACACTGTCTGCAATGCATACTTTCAGGTGAACACACTAGGTTCTTTGAACTGTGTCTTTGAACTGATCCTCCCTGATCTCACTGTAATCATAAGCACTCCATCAACTGCTTTAAAAAAATCTGACTGATCTCAAGATTTGTACCTGTTTACATGGACAACAATGCCAACCACAATTGACGTGAACAATGCCAAACACACCCCAATCTTGAAATATTTTCCAGGCAACAATAAGAATGGAGATTGGACAATGCTGTCTGTTTCTTGCGCAGGTGCTATCAGGTAGAGGTCTGCGCGGAACTGATTATTTAATCCCGCTCCCGCCCACTCCTGCAAGATTCCCGCCCGCTCCCGCACAAAACTGGACTCGTTTGTCCTGCTCCCGCCCGCAACATAAAAGTTTTGTCCCGCTCCCGTGCGCAGATCCAATATATGTGACAACATTTTGGCGGAAAAACTGTAATAATAATAATAATAATAATAATAATGCAAGAGAGCTGAAGAAACCACACTAATAAACAGTCTAGACAATTAGAATTTAACAGCAGGTTAAAATTGAAGATACGTTGATGCAGGTTAGCCTGAATGAATAGGCTATTCAACACATTGGCGTCCCTACGTTATTTCTCGGAATAGTGGGAAAATGTCCTCGTTTTCAGTAAAGTAGCCTATTGCATACCAATTTCGGAAATGTATTGTTTTTGTACAGGTAACAGCAGCTTGTTTATCACATGTTTATACCTACATAGCAAAATGATTGTAGATAGGAATAGTTAGGTGAACATCGATTATCTATAGGCTACACTGTCCTGATTATATGGTGCAAAATATAAGCGTCTACAGTGCATTTAAACAGTGTATATATTTTTAAATCAGGAAGCAAATCATGTTACAGAATACAAGAGTAACTCGCATTTGCATCAAACAAACAATATGCTACAATGTGTATTATAACAATGAATAACAAGCAAATCAAAACGTTATGAAAATAAAACCCATGATCAAATATAAATGTGATTTTATGGGACACTTAGGCTACAGCAAGAGTAGGATTAGTGCTAGTAAGCATAGTTATGATTAATTCAGTCCTGACAAACATCTGTAACTCCTGGCAGAAACAGAGACGTCCAAAGAAACAGTTCGTAAAAACCGCCAGCTCGTTCAGTGTAACAGTAGCTTATACCCTTCACTAAAAAAAATACCATAAAAACGGCAACATTAATGCGAGACTTTTAACCGTTTTCTTACAGTATAGCCATTCCAAACACGCACAATCACTCATTTTTGACTATTCCTAGGGTCCGGTCTAAGACTCATGGCGAAGCTGCCTTTAGCCACTATGGCCCCAGCCTGTGGAACAAACTACCAGAGGACCTGAGGGTGGCAGAAAGTGTGGACCTTTTTAAAAGAAAACTTAAAACACACCTTTTTAGCCTAGCTTTTATTTAATGTTTTATTTTGACTTGCCGTTTTACTGTTATCATTTATCTCCTATTTTACTATTAACTTTATTGTATTTAATAATTTTTATGTTCTCAATTTATGTTTGTTTAAAAAAAAAATTATTATGTACTTTTTATGTTCAGCACTTGGAGTTGCACCTTATGTATGACTTGTGCTATATAAATAAAGTTTCATTCATTCATTCATTTAAACATGGCTGTTTGTGGCTGGAGTAATTTGCATAATGACTCTTAGTTGATCACCCGCAAAGTGTGAAATGTTAACGCCGCAAATACTTTGGCTGCGCCGCAAAATGACAACCCTTAGTTCTTTGGGATCTTAATCGACCCAGGGTCCAAAATGAACTTTTTAGCTCACCGGCCAAATGTCTGGTAGATTTAAAAATCTACCCACCAAACATTTTTTTTACCAGCCAAAAAATCTAACGCATACAGCCTTTATGGTGGTGAATAAAAACAGTGGTTTGAGCAGATTTTAAGCGAAAAATAATTGTATTGATATTAAATGTTCACTGCAACAAAGATAGCCTACAAGGCATACGGGAGTGAGAATAGAAGCCTACAAATTGCATAAACGTGCATGAAGATGATTAGGCTATTAGAACAAAGAGTATCTCGCTACAGAAGCCTACAATCAACTAATTCTTCTCATCCAATCTACAGAAATCAAATAATATTCATGTTGGTGAAAACAGTCAATATTCACGTTATTTAAAAAAAGGTGGTTTTAAAACGTGAATTACATTGCTAGTTAACTATTGTTAACGTTAACTGTGTAGCTATACAGACATTAGCCTACATAAAGAAGGAATGGGCATACCAGTAGCCTACGTTAACAACGTTAACCAGTCGGGTTTACTGGGCAGATAGCCTAACAGATAGCTAACGTTAGCCAACCAGATAACGTTAACGTTCATTAAAAGCTATCAATATCGGAGTGTTTGTGTGTGGTCGTTAACGTAAACTCAAAACGTTAACGCACATCCACTCGAAGATGAAATTTACATCCGGGAATAGCCTATGACACTTCAACTTTACAAAATCTTTTACAGGTTCCAGTTTCATTGTCCATAACAATGCGATTAGCCTATTGCAGGCATTTTCTGTGGCGCATAAACGGTACTGGGACTAGAACATTGACATTATTTAAAGTTATTTGTCATACCCGATCCAACTCCGTGTTTTCCCATTTTCCAATCTTTGGTGTTTCTTGGTTGGGCGACTTGGACGTGCGAGATAGAGACTAGTGCAGTTTACGGAGCCCTTTGAGGACAAAGCTGGAACGTGTTAGCCTACTTTATATTTTATAGGTTGAAAGAATAGAATAGAATAACTTTTATTTTCCCGTTATGGAACTTTGGTTGTAGCCACCAGCAACAACAAAAAATACATAGACAGTGGGGCAGACCCACACAAACAAACATATCAAATAAAGACAATAGAGTCATTGCATTAATCAAACTATTTAAGTGAATTCAAGTGGAATACAGCCAAACGTTATGATAAAAAATAACCCCCGCTGTCCCGAAATGTCCAATGTCATCAAGCAATCCAACACACAAACTCCGCCTCTCCTCCATAGGCTACAGGACTACATTGATACAAAGGAAAAAGCGCTAACCTTACAATGTTTTATTCAAAATTGTATTTTATTTAATTATTATTATATATATTTTTTTTTTTAATAGGTACACCCGCCAGTGGCTGATGACACTGCAAAATTTAGCCGCCAAAAGGAAAATTTACCCGCATTTGGCGCCTGGCGGGTGTTAATTTTGGACCCTGAATCAACCCCTCAATCTTTTGCAGTATTTCTCCCCTCGTCTTTTTATCCCGCACCCGCAGGCAGGCTGACCGCCTATGGCAAGCCGTTTTAACATTTATTAGCTAGACTGGATATTCATTACTGATATCTGCAACGTCATTTTGCCTAGTCAAAGCTCTAATTCAAGATATCTGTAATTATATTTTGACTAGTCAAAACTCTAATTTTAGATATCTGTAATTACATTTTGACTAGTAAGATTCAAACTACTTTTGCCATTCATGTGTATGGGGTTTCTCATTACAGATATCTACAATTCAGTTGCAGATGTCCGTGGATGTGAATTGCAGATATCTGCAACTGAATTATGACTAGTTGTAATTCCAGTTTCAGATATCTACAATTTAATTCTGACTAGTCATAATTCCAGTTCAAGATATCTTTAATTCCCCTCAATTCAAGATATCTACATTGTCCTTTTTAGATATCTTAAATTAGGTTTTAACGAGTCAGAATGATGTTGTAGATATCTAAAACTGGAATTAGGAATAGTCATAATTTTATTGTAGATATCTAAATTCACACAGGTGCAGGCATACCTGGCCCTTTGAACTGTAAGCAGTTTATGTGATATCTAGAGTGATTATGTTTTACGCAACTTTGGTAACATCGGTGAGTGACACCACAATTGCTGATTTCACTTCTGGATAATCTGTGAAGTCTAAAGATTTCCTTTTTATTATGATTATTGGAGTTGTTAAAGTAAAGATTCAGGAGAGAAACCTACTACAGTTGTTTTTCCTATGGGAATAATACACCAACCACTTTCAAGTCCAGTCGTCATCCAGTAAAATGGGAGGAATGTGATGCTGTAACAATGGCTGGCCTTTGGGATTATGTGGTTAACCCCTTATCTGCTTACCTGTGGAAACCCTTGAAATTTGGTACAATGCTGCGCTCCTGTTCTCTCCACATCATGAGAGAGGTGCGTAAAGCATGTGCACATTTTCAGGACACACTTTCACAACAAAAGCACACTTTCACAACAGAAGCACGCTTTCACATGTCAAAAACGTGTATCTGTGGGTGTGAGTGTGTATGTGTGTCTAACCATGTGTATGTGCATGTGTTTTACCATATGTGTGCATGTGGGTGCATGTGTTTTCACTGTCATGTGTTCTCTCAGATGAGACACCTGGTTTAGGTTACAGGGGATATATCACCTCATGATATTCAGGAGTTATGAAAGGAAATGTCTATCATCCACCTTTAGAATTCATTCCAGTGGAGCACATAGATCTTCTCACATATGCTCATACAAACACACACACACACACACACACACGTTCACTCACATGCACTTAATCATTCACTGGCTATACCTCAATCCATCCCCCCTTTGTGGCTCATTTGCAGAAAAATAGCAAGGATTTCTTCTGAATTAACATTTAAGTGCTGTATCTCAAGACATAAGGGCAGCGCTTTACAAAACCCCAAACCCCTCTGGCCATAATCCACTACACTAACCACCCCACACCTCTATTCACCTTCCCATATTCTTCTGTGCCTGCAAGTAAGCATGCAGTTACCAGGCAGAGCACAAAGATAATTCCACCACACACAACAACAACAACAACAACAACAGCAAACACCATAAGTGTTAAGTCATTGTTGAAAGTGCGGCCAACATCCCAATACCTTTATGCCTTTCCTCAAAATACAAAACAAATAAACATAAAAACAAAGAACTGATCAGTAGGAAAGGGCCTTTACAGAATATCAGAGATAACTGCCAATCCCTACCGATAGAAGAGAGTCCTGTAATCTCATCAGTTCTTGCTCTTCTGGGAAAACCATCATTCTAAAAAAAGAAAATCTTGAGGAGTTCAGTGGTAATGACAGTCTCTGAGGCTATTTCTTCTCTAGTTCCAAATCTTCCACCAAAAATCTACACAAACTGGGTCTCCCCACACATAGGGCACGTCCTGACACGCCCAGACACACTGATGAATCAGTGCAGTTAACCCGAATGTGGGCTCAATATGTAACTAGATTTTGGGCAGTTACCCTCTTTAAGATGGTAGAAACCTTTTCACTTTAAACACACATTAAGCTAAATATCTGTTTCTCAGCTGTGTACTCCAGAAATAAAAAGCCAATAACTCATTAAATAGTCTTTACTTATGTACAGTGCCATCTGCAACCAGATTTTCGCAATATCCTTCACAAGAAAACAGAAAAAAAACTATTTTGGTAAATAGGCCAGAAGTTTTAAGGGTGACATGGGTCCTGTGATGGCCCAGTGCATTAACCCCTTTGTGCAGACCCCCTAGTGGCCATGGCGCCGGTGCCAAGATTTTGCTCAACTCAGACATTAGTTTCTCCTGCAACCAAACAAACTGTGTGTTTTAGCTTTATTAGTACACAATTTGTGACAACTCTGCTGAATATGGAGTTTCTGAGTGCCAATATTGTCACATAGCTAGTCCATTGACAAGTAACCCCCCACCCAGTCTTACATGCAACTACAGTGCCGTGAAAACTTTTTCTCCCTTCCTCATTTCCTCTATTGTTGCATATTTCTCACACTGGATGTTTTCAGATATTTAGACAATATATAATATTGATTTTAGGGAACCCGGGTGAACAAATGACATGTTTGTTTTTTACTTATTTCATTTATTTAATGAACAAAAAATCTCAACACCCATTTCTGTTGTGTGAAAAAGTAATTGCCCCCTTATGGGGCCAATGTAGAATAAAGTAATCATTTTTAATATTTGGAAAGGATATGCGACCAAATATTAAAAATGATTACTTTATTCTACATTGGCTGCAGTTAAGTGTAAGGGGGCAATTGGGAAATGGGTGTTGGGATTTTTTGTTCATTAAATAAATTAAATAAGTAAAAAACAAATGTGTCATTTGTTCAGTCAGGTTCCCTAAAATCAATATTATATTTTGTCTAAAGATCTGAAAACATCTAGTGCGAGAAATATGCAACAATAGAGGAAATCAGGAAATCTTTCACAGCACTGTATACCTACCCACTTTTTTTTTTGTGGCGGGGAGGAGGAGGGGGGGGGGGTTTCCAAGAACACTTTCAGTTTGACTTCTCTGTGACTCACAGCACAGGTAGCAAGTATGGCCAGCCACTGATGGCTCCAGGCATGATGGTAACTTAAAAGGGCTCCATCCAATTACATTTACATTTTAGACATTTAACTGACACTCTTATCCAGAGCGACTTCTAATTAGTTCACAAAGAAAAATTTGCCTAGATTTGTAAATAACCAACATTCCAAGTAGCAATTATTGAGGGTGTAACGGTCGGGCCATAACACACCCATGATAGGTAATCCTTTGTCACAAGAATGAATATGTGGAAGAGAAGTGTAGATAGTAAATAGGATAAATAGGATAGATAGTAGTTCCAACAAATCAGTAAGGACCAGCCTCAAAACAAAACAGTTGGTTTGTGCTGTGTTTCAGCACTTTACAGCATAATTCAAGTCATTGCTTGTCTAAAGAGTATACACCCCTTGTTTCCTAAGCCTAAATCTGCTCTTCATTAAAAAGAAACCACAAGAATCTGCACAGTAAAATTCTCAGTTTTAATTTAGCTATGAAAGAGTTCATATGAACCCAGATGTGCTCTGTCAAAGTAAAATGTACTCCATCAGAGCGGAGTTTACAATAAGCACTCTGCAGCCCCACAGGAGTCTAGTTTGAGATCCCTGCTCTAGCTCAATGAGACAGGGACAACCCCGTTTCCCTGCGCAATTATGACAGGTAGTCTATAGCTGCAGGAAATTTGGACATCCGCACAGGAAAGAAAACAGAAGCAAGACACACAGCCCTTACGCAGTAGCCTCATTACACACTTGCGGTGACTGTTCATATTTTTCCGGGCAAATGAGCTCTCACGCACTAGTGCCATGTCTTTTACAACATAAAATATAGTCCTATGCTATCGTAAACCACCTAGATTTACTTACGTAGTGATTTTCTCTCACTACCTCATTCTTCATCCACCAAAAGTGCAGGGGGGTAGCTTCACCGTGGCTGTGACGTTTATGCCCATATTTGGAGTTCCACCTCCCCTGGCTCTATTCATTGGCCGGTAAACCACAGCTCCATAGCTCACTTGCCCGGAAAAGCTCAAACAAGCCTACATTTCATCTTCAAGTCACGATGTTTCAACTCAACTTGAGATTCTCCATTCATTTCAACCAGGCTCTTTAGAGGACGTAGCAAAGAATGCGCA
The DNA here is from genome assembly GCA_022702515.1 of Ilyophis sp. 1 JC-2022. Taxonomy (NCBI): domain Eukaryota; kingdom Metazoa; phylum Chordata; class Actinopteri; order Anguilliformes; family Synaphobranchidae; genus Ilyophis; species Ilyophis sp. 1 JC-2022. Next base: position 64,790,393 of record CM040394.1, read on the forward strand.
TCGGAGAGTAGGAATGTGTTATACGGATCTTAAAACATCCAGGGAGGTATAATTTTGACCATTTCAATGCTGAAAATGGGTGGCATTCCCCTATAAGGTGATGTTACAGGTCAATATATAAAATAAGTTCCAAAGATCTTTTATAACATGCATTTCCTAATTTTCTAGGATGTGATAAAGCGTTTGTTGAAGAAAATCACCAATTTGAAATGATACAAAAACAAAGTCACTTCAGGTCATATAGACCCTAACAAAGTAGGAAGGTTAAACAAAGCTAATAAAACACAAGTTGAAGAAAACAACAGACAAGTAAAACATGCTGAACAGGCCCAGGTCCTTTAAAGAGAGCAGGTTTCTGCAGCATATGGTACCATCACTGCCATTGCACAGCAAAGTTCTTATACATTTGGTTAAATTTTCCAGCAAATAAGGGCTGTGGAGTGCTGATGCCATCTAGAAGGCAACCAAACACACCAAGACAGTAACCTGGTGAAAGGGACTCATGTATATCAAGTATGGAGCCATGCCCCTTGTAAGAGTATCTAAAAATAAGATATCAAGAGTCTTTTGATGTTTCTTGGTCACAGACATCAGGAAGTCATGGCATGTCAAAGGATATGCAACCAAATATTAAATATGATGACTTTATTTAGGTTTGTTAATTTGTCCAATTACTTTTGGTCCCCTAAAATGGGGAGGGGGGCTATGTATAAAAATGACTACAATTGCTACACCCTTCATCTGATATAAGACTTTGAGACTTTAAGGGCTGTTTCTCCTGACAAATTTTTCTATTGAACTCTATAGAAAAATAAGTCAGGAGAAGAAACCCTTCAAGTTATCCATCCATATCTACTGTATTTCTGGCAGCAGAGCGATGATTTAAGGCTTGTTTGATACGCCAGACCCTTGATGACTTAGAGCCATTTAGCCAACCATGTGTTCCATACTGTTCCAGTGTAATTTACAACTAAATCTAGTCCCACCCCCCGATTCCCATAGAGATCCATTCAAATGCAGAGACGTTATACTATCACTTGTAAGAATACTGGAAAATAAGATATCAAGAGTCTTTTGATGTTGTTGGGTCACAGACATCAGGAAGTCATGGCATGCAAAGGATATGTGACCAACATTTTTTTAATTAAGTAAGCCAGGCTTGATAATGCAGTATGTTTGGTCAAACAAACACACCAATACTTCATGCTTGTTGCTTTGCAAATTGGTGTAAAGCTTTGGTTCATCAAAATACATTAAAAGCAGTTTTATGTTGTTTATTACAGTCTCCACAATGCATTTTATAACATATGTGCTTATTTGTGCATGCCCATGTATGTGCTTTTGTGTGTGCAGGTCTATACATGTACATGTTTGTGCGTATGTGTGTACATATGTGCCTGTGTGTATATGATTAGGTGTGTGAACATGGCATGTATATCTGTATGTGCGTTCATTGGTTTATGTGTGTATGTACTCTTTGGCATAAACTGTTTTACTGCCTGTGTTGTGTGTGGGTGTAGACTGGGTAGAAATGCAGCTTTCAAACAGATGAAGTGGCTGTATAGGCTTCTGCTACAGAAGAGAGCAACTCTGAGCAGCACACACACTCTGCACTGCACTAAACATAATTACACACCCCAGATTCAGTACCAAACTGCAGAAAAGGAGCGCAGTTTGTTCAATGAGAGAACAGAGAGTGAGAGAGACAAAGAAAGAGAAAGAAATTAGATGGCAATGAGATATGCATCTCAACGGAGAAGGTGTTTGTGCGACAGAGCCACAGATCAAGATTGAGGAATCAATCATTCAGTCAACAAAGTATTGATTGCCTGACTGGCAGTCAGAAAGAGGGAGGGGGGGGGGGGTAATTGAGAGAGAAATGTGTTGCTATAATGGAGTCGCAGGGGATCAAAAAAGTGAGTAGCAAAGGGATTTTGGGTTTAGCAGAGGGGGTGGGTGGGCACCACGCACACAGAATTATAGGAAGAAGGTAGGGAGTAACATCACAACATTGTGCTTTTGCGATTACGTGGTACAGCAGGGCGGATAAATGTTTTCTTTATCAGGATGAGATCTATTTGTATTCGCAAGAAGTAACTACACACCCGGGTGACGCATATGTATTGTCTCCCATGCCATAGTTTTTACCTATTTGAATATGAATGGACTGGAATGAGCAAGCCAACGGCTACAGTGCCCACAGTGTTTTTGCATGTGATGTCTCTGTTAAGACCCGTCACCTGTAATAGGGCCTTGTGTGGCTTTTGTCACGTGACAGCAACGTGGATCCTAGTCAGGTTGTGAAATTAACACAGCCACCAGCCAAATACTGGTAAAATTTTGATTGTGGCTGGTAGATTTTCTATTCCATCAGCCACTTTGTCAGGTAACCAACCAGGTTGTGGTATATTGTAAAAGCTAATGTGGCTGGTAAAATGTTGAAAGTGGCTGCGGATTTTAGAATCCACAAGCCACTCTGGCCAGTGGGTCAAAAAGTTCATTTAATTCCCTAATCCCAGTAAGGTAAATTTAACTGGGGGGGTAACAATACAATGTTTTCCTGCCCAGGCGAAATGTGAGGTGGAAGTAGGCAGTTTCTTTATCTTTATCTTCCTCCCTAATTATTGTTCTCGCTGAACTGGAGCAGGAGGCTTGAACATTAATCACTCAGCCAAGACTACAGGACAGACAGGAGGGAAAAGATGGATGGAATTATATGGAAGAAGAGAAGATACGCAAAGGAATAACAGAGAAAAGATGCTGTGAATGATGAAGTGAACCAAGACAGTGAGAGAGGTCTATAAGCTGTCACAGGGTGTTGCCAGGCAGTAGAAAAATAGATTTCATGCTGAAATTCCTCTCCAGACCGATGTTGCACCACAACAGGTATTCAGGGGAAAAGACAGTCATTTTCATAATAACCGAAAGGTAACCAGGTACCTGAGGACACCAGCTCAGTCATTTCTGTTTATTTGGACCTGAAAATACTGCAGAGACATAGTTTGCAGCATAAAACCCAAATGCTTAAATTCATCTTCAGGACAGGGAGAGCCATCATTTAATATGAACAATGTAGTCAAAATAAATTTTTAATAATTACTTCTTTTTTTAAATTTTTTTATCACACACTGTCTTTAAGAAAACAGTGCCAGCTGTCTGCTGTTCTGTTCATATTCATAATAGAATATACACTCGGATTTACTGCAACAAACTGCATAAATGCTAATTACATGTTATAATGATAAAGTTTGATCCATTGCTTAGGAAACTTCTTTCCGCTTGTGTTTGTGAAGTCTTTAATCTCGTTAACAGCACTGGAAGTGCAGTCTATCAGACTGCTCTATCAGATCACACTACAGACTGCCGTACTTACATCGCTGCAGTAAGACCAAAACACAGTCCCAACGTCGACCTACTACTGTATTGCGCTGGGTTCCAAATCGGAATCACTGACGTCGGCTACCCCTGGGTCACATATTGCGCAAAGACATCCTTATCAGTTTGATTGTGCTTGTGCAACGCACCAAAATGGCTCTTCAATCCGAACCCATTAGACACTGCAAAAATCCTCGCTATGAATCGAACCACGCCTGCTCTGATAATAACGAAGTAGGCTAGCTGCAAGTAGCTCCGTTGTAGGCTATTTCCAGGCACATACATGCCTCTGCTATGCGGCGCTCGCTCATTTGAATTTAGGATCAGTGGCACTCGAGCATTTGAGCCGCTCGGGAAAAACCCCAGTCACATCTTCGTCCTGCTTATGGGGGTGAGTGGGTGACACAAAAGGCACTCCCTCTCTCGCGCCGTTCCCGACACTAGATAGGCTTACGCGCGATTCGCTGAACGTAAGGGTCTAAGATTATTATTTTTAATTGCTTGTCACCAATCTCACTGAATCCAAAATACACTGCCCAATTTCCACTAAAGCTACGTTACATAGGCCTAGCCTACATAAAATGGAATTTACAATTCAGTTCATATCAATAGGCTATTTAAATTGTCATACCCTGCCATATGTAAATAAAAAGAGCATGTAGGTCCTCCGGTTCTCAGTGGGAGTTATAGTCTACCTAAATTAATGTAACCTAGACTGAGAGCACAGTTCTCATTGAGCCATTCCATCACTTGAAAACGATTCAACAAGCTGAAGCTCACATTTTACGATGAGACGCTTGTCGAGATTTAAAACCCGATGTGAAACAATAACGTAACTTACATTAAAAGGGTGGACGGGAGTAGGCCTGCACCTGTATTATAGCCGAAGCAATTAATTTAATTCCATTTTTACTCGCAGTGCTTCGTGTTCACCAACGATGGGTAGCCTAGCCTAATGATAATTTCCGCCAGAAAACCGCACATAGCCTGCTCTGTGAACAGCGCAGCTTCAGTCGACATGGGTGAACTGTGTGTTGAGGGTTTAAATAAACTAAATTAGGCTAATTGATTAAGGAAAGAAATGAAAATGAAAGAAAGCCGTTTAAATAGCATGTAATATGACGGCAAATTTGAGGTGTGTGTGGAACAACGCGATTTTCAGTTTTACCGTAGATGAGGTTATGTTTAGCGCTGGAGTGCACCTGGAAGCGCAGGGATGACTCACCTTGCCTGCTCTTTGTGGTGGTGATTGGTGAAGCAGTGTCTTTCGTGGACCACGAATGAGTCGTCCTTTCGCTAACCGCGGATTGTCGTGTTGTTTTATCCAGGGAAAGAACAATCGTTGATGCCAAAACAGGCGTCGTGTCGACTAAGCCCGTTGTCACACCGTCCACACTTTTCGTATTAGGATACAAGGTTTTGCGGAGTACGGTCGTAGGGGCTATTGTTGCGGCGGCCGAAGGTTGCCCGGTAACGCCAATCGTTCTTCCTGCCACAGTCGTGATGGGAGCCGGCGTGAGCCCAGCTATAGTGGCATCCGCGGACTTGTCCTCGGATAAATGGTTTGGTATGGAGGTGTTGAGTGGTTCCCCGGTAGTCTCCAAGGCGGCGCGGGGGTGCCTCCAGTCCGGCGACGCATCCTTGGTGTTCAGGTGAGGTGCAGCATCGGACAATCCAATTGCGTACAAAAACAACACCAATTCCAAAGCTGGAGGTATAAACATAATTACAGGTCCGTACTTCATGCTGCGGTTTTACCTCTCCATGTAAATCTCCCTGTAGATGAACATCGATGAGTGGGAGCCGATCGTGTAGCAATCCCCCACTTTTCACCTCCAGCCCTCCCACTGGAAAGTAACCTACTACACCTCCAATCGTTCCAACCTGAATTTCCCAGGTGCCTACTGTCCTGCGGCAGCCTCGCTCGCAAATGACAGCAAGGATCTCTGTTCTACTACATTCGCTCTCAACCGAACCCAATTAGGTAGTCCTGTGAGATTGGCGTGTTTTTCAACCAATGGACACGGTGAAGGCGGGGGGGCTAGCTGTTTTTCTTTCATTGGCCTCACATAACTATGACTGGCCTTAATGTAGATTTCTAGACGCTATACGGTGACGGGAATGGTAGAGTGTATGAAAAGAGTACGTTCACATATTATTCAATGAAATGCCCCCTCACAATCTGGCACTAGCCAACAAAGCTTCATAAATCACATTTCGCCCCGTTTTCAATAATAGAGATTATATCATGCAAGCATTGGCTCATCCATCTTATCGAGTAGGCTAGGCTATTTATTGCAATAAGCTTACAAGTTACATTATTTTCTTTGGTATCGATTTTTGTCGGTAGGCTACGCAGGTTTCATGTCCACGTAAAAAAATAACACGGGTCACAAGCGGGAAGAAATGTCCATGAGTGCCATCTTGTGGCGTATACGCATTCGTATAATATAATAAAACACCTTTCTCAAAATTGCTTCACTGAGCAGTAGAATAGCCTGCACAATGTGCATGCTGAAGACAAGATACTACTTAGCACAGCTGGATCGCAGAACTGCATTACTTCTAGAAGAGCTACTCCTAGTGAGATCTAAAATATATTGTTAATCTGAAACCGTCCCTGTCCTTGTTAAACGCAGGGAAACTCGTACGTATTGCAAATACAGAGACAAAAACACCAGCCCACATCTCCACCATATTTAACAAATTGAGAGGCAGCAATTCAAGCCAACTCAACAGTTAACCTATTTGGCATTTGCTTTGGCTAAAGCAGCTTACAAAATTGCAAACACCACTAGAGCTAGGGATATGTGCCACTATAAAAGTGCATGCCACAAGACCTGCAAAATAAATTGTTATGTATTATTTAACTTACTTTTTTGAAGCATTAAGTGTAAGCATTAATTGAGGGTTAGTCTGAAAAGGTGGGATTTCAGATATTTGTGGAAAATAGCTGGTGAATCGCCCTTCCTGATTGACTGGGGAAGGTCGTTTCATCATAGGGGGATGAGGGCAGAGAGGAGCTGGGGCAGTGGGGAGTGGCTTTTGGATATCTAAAGAGATAGGATAGCCAGCTGGCAAGGAGGAAACAGAGAGGTCTAGTTGGTGTGTGGTGTAATCATTGTCTGAAGATAGGAAGGGGCAATACCATTCACAACTTGATATACCAGTGTAAGTGATTTGATGTAAATGGGGGCAGCCACAGGAAGCCAATGAAAGGTGGTTAAAAGTGGCTTAGCATGATTGAATTAAGGCAGGGTGAAAACAAGGCATTCAGCAGCATTCTGAACCAGTTGCAGTGGCCTAATGCCACACGCCGGTAAGCAGACCAGTAAAGTATGGCAAAAGTCCAGATGAGAGATTACTCTATATATCAGTTAAGACAGGTGAAGTTGTCTAAAATAGAGTCCTGTCTGAAAGATGTAAAGGCCTGGGTGACCCAAAATGTCCTGATAGAAGTAGATATTTGTAGTAGGTCCCAAATCTCATACAGACAAATTCTTACAGTTTTCTTTCAATTTAGATTACTTTTCTGTCTCCGCCAACTCAGTTGTCAAAAACCTTGGTATAACTATTAATTCAGACCTTTGTTTTGAGGCCCAAATTAATATTAACATAGAAGTGGCCTTCTTCCACTTGAGGAAAATATACAAATTAAGGAAGATGTTGTTCCTGGAGGATACAGAAAAAATGGTGCACGCTTTTGTAACCTATCATCTTTGATGAAGGTCTCTGTTGCCTTCGGGGGCAAATAGGGAATTTTCTACTTTTCCCTCCGTTAAGCACTTGGCTAGCTGGTTAGCTAATTGGACTCACTGCTGAGCAGTCTATTACAAGCCAGCAGTGTCAGCCTTCCCTATAGCCTTTCCAAGTCTGTGTCCTTCTGTTTTTTGTTTTTCTGTACAGCGTCTTTGTGACAGTTGTCTGTAAAAAGCGCTATACAAATAAAATTTATTTGATTTTATTTGACCAGGAGGAGCGATTTTTCTTTCCGTAAGGCCGGGGACCTGTTCCAGAAAGCAGGTTTACTGAGTTAGCTGGATAAGTGCTCTGAGAAAAACCTGGAAACCTCCCAAATCTCGAACATGGACTGAAGTAAAAAAAGATGTTCCGGATTTTACTCAGTGCAGTTATCCAGCTAACTCAGTAATCCTGCTTTGTGAAATACCCCCCTGCTTTCTGGACCATTCCCCTGATCATCTGTGAAGTCCAGGTCATGAAGTTAATCAGTTAAAGTCTACTGAATGCCTGTTAGATTATTGTTGGTTGTTTGTGAGAAACTTTGCTTTCAAAGTTCAAACAACATGGCTGCCTGCTCATGACCCCCATGGTCTCTCCTTTGCTCCAATTTTCCAAGTAAGTATTTGAATAGTATTTGATCTGCATCTTTCATCAAGCTCTGTGGATGTATTATATATTTATATATTTGTCTCCATAAAAATGCTGTATCTATAGCCTTTAAGCAGGGCATAGCTCCGGTCCTGGTTTTTGTTCCAACCAGTTACCTTCATTTTAGTTTTCTGACATCTCTATAAACTATGCTGATTCACTTCTTTACTTGAGTACAGTAAAAAATCTTTAGGATATTTGCAGTATGTTGCTGTAACAGATGCTTATACCAATGTCGGCTCAAGATATGATTGAGCTAATTAAATAATTAAGAGCAGAAGTTGGCATAAAATTCTGAATTTTGGTCGTAAAGCAAGTAATTGTGATTAAATTGAGACCAAGATATTGTAATTACAGTTGTCAAACTGTAGGTCTGAAAGTAGAGGTGGGTAGGCCAAAAATGGAGTGAAAAGGGATATCAAATTAGTTTAATGATGGTTGTGTTTTTTTCCTCAAATGTATAACAATGGTCATTACTCCAAGGTTACATTTTGGGTGTCAAATATCAGAAGGATCTGAGAGGCCAAGGTTTAAAAAGGGTCCATTCTCTCTGGAATGACCCCGTTGCAGTACTTTTTTGTGATTTTGTGTCCTCAGAGATGCTTCAAAATGTAATGGTCAACAGCAATGATTCACTCCCTTACTTGAACACAGTAAAATCTTTAGGATATATTTGCAGTATGTGGCTGTAACCGGTGCTTATACAAATGTCAGCACAAGATAGCCTAATGATTCAGCAAATTAAAATTTGCACCCTCAGATATGCTTCAAAATGTGACGGTCAACAACAATTAATTTTAAGCAATTTTCAACATCATTTTAAAGCTATGTCATTGATTCATTAACGTGTAATCTGTGGATTTATTTAAGATTACAGTGGTGAAATTGTGTAACCCTGTAACCTTGCATTTTTTCAACGTTTTCATAAAATCCTCCCAAAATCAATGTGTAAGGAGTGTTGCAAAATGCAATGCAAAAGCGCCATCTTGTGGTCGAAATTGAAGATAAAATGACATTGCATTAATCATTGTGTAACAAATTACCTAATCTGGTGCAACATAAAATGGATCATTTTTAAGTATAACATTTCACGTGTATATATTATTTGTAGTCCGTTTGGTACTTTATACTGACATTGCCAGTATTTCATTAATAAAAAGCTCACTCAAAAGTAATGTCTGGTTCATCTTGTTTGTGTCAGGGGGAAAGGGAAGTGACGTAAAACCTTTTCCTATTTGCCTCCCGTAGCAGTGTTGTCTTTAAAATGGCGCCGTTAGACTTGGATAAATATGTCGAAATTGCAAGACAATGTAAATACCTACCAGAAAACGATTTAAAGGTGAGCACCGACTTATCTGATCAGACGACATCTGCGTTGATTTATTTCAACAACAAAACAAAAAAACACAAAATTGTAGCTTTAAGCTAACTATGCTTTATTGTTCAGAGCGGAACAAGAGTTCCGAGCTAGCTCACCTTAGCTAGCTATCGATGTTAGCTAACGTTAGGTTGCTTGCAGGCAACAGAATGGTGACTGCAGAAATGAACACTGATATTTTTCTTCTATACTTTAAAATGGGTGCTGACGTAGGTTGATAACTTTTAAACACACAAAGTTACTCGTGTGTGTTAAAGGTTTGTTAGGAATTTACTCCTCAGACAATATACTCTCCTAGTTAGATGAGTTAACGTTAGCCCAACTAGAACAAGCTTTCTTGCTGAAGTAAGTTACGTTAAGCAAGCAAAATCTAGCTAACGTTAGTCTAGCTAAATATTTCACTGTGAGTTCAGAGAATGATGTGTGCTATCATCAGTAACATGTTGATACAACTATAACGTTAAAGCTCAAATTAAATTCGTATGGTAACGTTGACGTTTTGGCTGATAAATAGTTTATTTGCAAGTTAGGCTAGCCAGCTATGTTCCTGGAGTTAACGTTAGTTAGCGTTGTGTCGAGGATAGCGAGGTAACTCGACTAGCTACTAGACTATTAGCTAACGGACAAGCTTACGTTACGTAGTCTATAACGTTACTCACTTAGCTATTGACAACAAACTGAGGTTTGCTGCCCAACTCATGGTTTTCTTGGTTAACATTAGCTGGCTTACTGGCTAGTCAGGTGATGTGCTATCTGACATCAGTAAGTTGGTTAGCTACGTTACTTGACTAGTATACAGTGAAGTAACTTATCTGAGACATTCTTTGCTTACCAGTTGCATGTAGCTGATGGTTGATCTAACGTTAGCCTATATTCTTTTTAAAATGATCACGGCACATTTTTAAACGAATAGTTTGTTTAGCTTAGCGTGCTACTTCCTAGGTAAATTAACCAAATGGGACCTGCAGTTCGTCTTCTCTAAGGGCTAGGTCACTTTGGGTCAAATTAAATTGACAAGCTTCAGGAGTATACAAGTTTTAAAATTTTACCAACTGGCACCACATTGATTTATTTCCTAAAAAGTCTTTCAAGGCAGCACTCTTTCAGCTAACTGGCTAAGATACTGTACATTATCTCTGGGTGCGTGACGTGCGTCCCAAATATTCTTCACTCTTCACCCCCTTTCTTCCACTCCTCTCCTCGTCGTATGCGAAACAGACTACATTTAAGTATAAGTGTTTGCATGTACAGTATACAATGTACCTGACATTGCGGTTTGCGTCGAGATATTCATTAATATGTAACCATGAATATGTAATCGGCAACATTAGATTAAAACACACCGAGCGGTTTCTGGGGCACGGAGGAGAGGAGGATGCATTTTTCGAGCATTGGGACGCACCCGAGAAGGTGTGTCTGTCAATTCTGATTGACAAGGGACGTCTGTCAATTCTGATTGACAAGGGACGTGATACTGGTTATATCTTGCGTCGCTCAGTCATAGGAGACACCTAGGGATATTTCACAACGCGGGTTTGAGTTACCCGGCTCTATTTTGTAAATATATTTAAGTAACCCAGGCTCTCATCCAATTGGATGTGATCAAATTAAAATATTTTTACAAAAATTAACCGAGTAACTCCTTAATCCGGCTTTAACCCCTGGCTACTTCATGTTAATGTCAAGTGTGTTTGTTTTCTGGCAGAGATTATGTGACTATGTATGTGACCTGCTATTAGAGGAATCCAACGTACAACCTGTGTCCACTCCTGTCACAGTATGCGGAGACATTCATGGACAGGTAGGCCTAAACCGATTATTTCATCTGTGTTTCACATCTAGGACATTTGATTAATTCACCCGTGAGAGAGATTGTAAGCCTTTTTCTAAAGCATTGTGCTATTTTTTTTTAGTTTTATGACCTGTGTGAGCTCTTCAGAACTGGAGGGCAGGTTCCAGACACAAACTATATTTTTATGGTGAGTATGGAGGAGACTGTAGAGTGTAGACACCACAGTAGAAACTAAACTACTGTATTAATTTCTTGTTAATTACTGTAAAACAAATGCATGTCTGTCAGCTACTCCCTGTGAAAACAGTTGCATGTTAAAATATTTTGTTTACATTTAATTTAAACAAGTGATATTACCCCACAAACTCCATTTACTGATTTACGTTCTTACAATGGCAATATTTGTCAGAATTTACTTTTATCTGTATAATTTATGGTAGTAAATGACAGCATTGATCTGCATCACAGTCCATGACAGAAAGAAAAAAACTTATGTATTGACCACATTATTCAAGCCTGGGTTAATTAAAACGGCTACGTTTCACATTGTGGTACTGTTCGCTTCATGATGGACTGTGTTTGTCTGGGGCTGAGGGGAGCCGTATCTTTTTCTGGTTTCTGTGTCAATCTCTTCTCTTAATTATTGAATTGGGGTAACCATTTACGCGTGATCTGGAATTTTTTGGGGAAAACGAGGCAGGGGGGAAAAGACAAAGCAATTCACTACTTATCTTGTGTACAATTATGCTAAATGTTGCCATTGCAATGTAGAATTGGGTGTGTCCTGAACATAAAATGTGGATTTTTGGTTTAAGTTGGCCTTCAGCCTTTGCATCGCACTATAGCCCACACTTAGAGCATTGTGAAGCCCCGGTTGTGACGGGGTGGGTTTTTTCTTATTTTTTCCCCCTCCTTTTCTTTTTTCGACAGGGTGACTTTGTGGACCGGGGATACTACAGTTTAGAGACTTTCACATATCTTCTAGCCTTAAAAGCCAAGTGGCCAGACCGTATCACACTGCTACGTGGAAATCACGAAAGCCGGCAGATCACACAGGTTTACGGCTTCTACGGTAAGCCCCGGAGCCCCATCTGCACATCTCTATCTGTCTGTCTGTGTTTTTATTCATATTTGTGTACCAATCTGTCTTTATATCTGCTTAAATCCAGGGGCAAGTTACCTAGTCAATGCAGCAATAAGGGGTACAATGTTTTGCAAAACATACGGTTTGTTTTGCAGTTTAGGTGTAATGGTTTTGGTTCTGTTCTGTACATTTTGGTTAAGCAGAGGAAAAAAGTGCCAATGTCAATCAAATTAATTTATTTGACAAAAATATAATAAAAAATTGGTTATTAAAATGTAATCAAATCATTATCAAAAGCTTGAGAACAAACAGGTTTTCACATGTTTTCTTTCAAAAGAAGTGCCACTTTGTTATTGTCTAAATAGAAAATAATACCCACCTTATAGGCTAAGGCAATCAACATAATGCTGTATAAAAAAGATAGTAATTCCCACTTGCAAATGATGCAAAAGTGAGTTTTATGTGCCAAAACGGTTGATTTGTTGTGTAAATCTCCGCACAGCTAGAACAATGAGGGAATAACTCGGAGCGAAGGTTTAAGCGTGATTTATTCCGCTATTGCTGTGGGAAAAGGAAAAAGTTATGAAAGTTAATAAAGTAATATTAATGTTCTTGCAACCTGGTTAGACTGCTTTTTGGATTCACAGGATCAGCTAATAAGGGACCACATATCAAAGGTACTCGTACCACGTTACCTTCCGCTTTAAGTCTGGTCTACCTTGACCCCAGTTTATCCAAAAAACAGCCTGTGTGCATTCCAGTAAATCATCAGCCATCAACGCTGATTCTGTATTCGTTTATCTGACTCCATTTAATATTATAATTTAGTATGTACAATTTCCACTTGATTTGTTAAAGGACTCCCATACTTTTAAGACGGTTCTCTGAACTGGATCTGTCTGTTAACACCGCGCTTTACATTGGGCCCTTAATGTACACGACTCACAGCTGACTAGATATCTGCGGTTATCTCAGAGATTGCGGAAGAAGCCATTTTGTGCGGTATACTCTATGGTTAAGACTCAGGGACCGACGAAAGGAATATTGGCGACCACCGTTCTCAACATGTATAACCGCCAGGCGGAGGTGATCTACTTTAAGACATAGTTCTACGGGTGCAATACTCCGTGATACATTAAGCTTAAATAGTCAACCTCCCTAGACCAGCTGAGGGGATAACCATGACTGTGGAAATTAATCAACCCATTACCGGTGAACAGAGATAGTACGTCCATTTTCAGAGAAACCACACAAATCAAGTTTCACTAATTTATTACCAGGTAGGTTATTTACTTAAATCATCAATTCACAGTTACAGATTAAAACAGTCAATATTCAAATCTAGTACAGAGAAAAATACTTGGTCATACCTGGCAATCGCTACACACAATGACCTGAGGTGGGATGTGTGGGAAAGACTGACTACAGATTCCCTGAGGGCTCTGTTTCCTCTGCTTATATGCCCAAATTCTGCGCTTGATCTGGCTGCAGATGGTCGTAAAACCGTACACTGGCCAGAAATAGATCAATTGCACTTTTAGTCCCACCTTCTAGGGGGTTTCACAGAATGGAGAGGACATCCCACAACGGTAGTTTACTCCTGAGAGATGAAAATATACATTCCATCTATGTTGAACATTTAGGAAATGTAGGCCATTGCACCACCCACACCGAGACCATCACAATGATATTAAACATGAGTAGGTCTAGGTTTGTGTTGTCATGAGAATCCCATCTCTGAAGCAATCTGTACATTCATGTTTGTGTTGGGTGTGTGCTATTTTAAGGAGCGGGATGGGGCCTGCACCAGTGACGTCAGGTGTTGACCCTGTCCATGTGCTTGTCTTTACGCAGTCCAAGCGTTTCTCCCATGATATTCTGGGACATCCTTTGACGTCATAAAACTCAGGCCAGATGGTCCCATTAGGTTTCCTGAAGTTCTGGCATCACAGCCTCCCAGAGACGTCACAGGCTTCCCCCCACGGTGTCGTGTTCAGTGGCCCTGGGATCTCAATTCCAGTCTTACAGTTGTTAAAATGTATAATTTTTTATGATGTACAGCAGTGCACAATTTAGCAGTGCACAGACCTTTTTATGACAAGGACTGGCTTGTCTGGAAGCTGACAATTTACTTATTAATTCAAGTGTACTTATGTTGTTGAAAGCAGGGCTAAGCACCATGATATTATGATAAAAATATTCAGGGTTTTAACATCTTTGTAACAAGTCTAAACACAGGTATTCTACCAGGCAATTCCACTCAACTACTGAATACTTCCTCAAAAATTGACATTTGCTTCTGCTTTTACAAGAGAAGTTTAATGATTTTAGTACAATCATTAAATCTGGGTAGTTCTGTAATCTTCAAATTTGGGTAAAATATTACTTCCGTGTGATAAGACCAGTGGCAACATCCTGGCCTCCCCTTGAATCTGGAGCTGCACCAAAAAGGTGAATTATAAACTGGCAGGCCGAACAACCATTACCTACAGTGTGTGTGTGTGTGTGTCTGTGTGTGTGTGTGTGTGTGTGTGTGTGTGGTGCACAGTATAATTATTAATTATATAATATAATTATTTTCCCACTTCTGCTGTAATACTTACATAAAAATTGCATACGATGATAACCTGCCTTATATAACTGAAATTTGGTAGAACTTTGAGTTTGTAGTTACCTGGCCATGATATGAGTCCAAATGGTGGTGATAATACAGAAAAAGGTATTTGTCGCTCTCCATTCACTTCTATGGGGAAGCTAAAACGGTCTCAAAATAACACTTCTAGTACATATACGATTGCGAACTCAGAGTATTCTGTCAATACAAGCAATAAGTATTTCTCTTATGTATTTTTTTTATTTTATTAAATGGTCCGACCTGCCGAAATTTTGGTAGTCTTTTCTGTTAGCTTGCTAACAACATTGAAGAAAATAGTACTTTACAAATAATTTTAATTAGCCTACACTAAAAAAAAATACATAAGAGGACTGGTTATTTTTTCTATTGACAGAATCCGAGCTAGCAGCTGAGCTAGTGTGTTTGTGTGTGTGTATGAGTGAGAGAGGTAGTGAGAGTGGACCAAAGCAGCCACTGAGTGCCGTCCAGAGTAGATTTACTCTGCTGCCAGAAAAGCAGTAGATATGGATGGATCACTTTAAGGGTTGTTTCTCCTGACTAATTTTCCTATTGAACTCTATGGAAAAATAAATCCTTGCTTGATCCATCCATATCTACTGCATATCTTGCAGCAGTGTGATGGTTTGAGGCTCGTTTGATAGCGCAGACCCTTGATGACTTACAGCCATTTAGCTAACCATGGGTTCCATACTATTCCTGTGTAATTTACAGCTTAATCTAGTCCCACCCCCCAATTCCCATAGAGATCCATTGAAATGCAAAGAGGTTATAGTATCGCTTGTAAGAGTACCTGAAAATAAGATATCAGAGTATTTTTAATAATTTTATACCCAGTCATGATGGCATCATCTGTTTACCTGTGGAATGTTACGAACAGATGTTTTTTTTTTTTTTTTTTTTTTTTTTAACTTCCCAGACACTTTTTTTGCCCCTGTCCAAAAAATTTTTGAACGTGTTGCAGGCATCACATTCGGAATTAGCGTATAGTTACAAAAATAAATAAAGTTGATAAGGCAAAAGATTAAATATCTTTGCTTTGTACTGTTTTCAATTAAATATATGTAAAAGAAAATATAGAAATCAGTGTTTTCTGCTTTTATGTGCATTTTACATACTGTCCCAACTTTTTAGGAATTGGGGTTTTCTATAAATGTTTTTATATAGCCTATATTTTATGCCTGAGATGCCGGGGGCTTGCATCTGTTGACGGCTGCCGACAGACAGACAGACAGACAGACCAAAGCGATGTGTATCTAGATTGATGAAAGAAAGTGACCTCTCTGCATCTCCATGTTTTATTATATGGCCAAACCAACCAATCAGATATTTTATAGTTTTGGATTTGGTTTTGGGGGGGCTGGCAGAGCATTTGGGGGCGACATTGCTGGAAAAATTGGTCAACAAACAACTCAAACAGTATTTGGAAACTCGTATTATGTCTCCTATGCAATCTGGGTTCCGCCCTAAGCATGGGTACTCCACAGCATCTATGAAGGTGTTGAATGATATTTTTACTGCCCTTGATTCCAGAGAGGTTTCTGTAGCTTCTTTCATTGATCTGGCCAAAGCCTTTGAGTCTGTAGATCATCCCATTTTATTGAAAAAGTTATGCAACTCAGGTTTCTCCCAACAAACATTGTCATGGTTTTCCAGCTATTTTCATTCTCGCATGCAGTGTGTTAAGGCCGAAAGTATTCTTTCCCAACCTCTCCCCATCACTATAGGTGTGCCCCAGGGTTCGACCTTAGGACCAACACACTTTTCAATTTATATAAACAATATTACCCAATCTATTGGCAATGCCCAAGTACATCTTTATGCCGATGACACTATACTGTATTGCTCCCACCGATCCCCTCGGCAATCATCAGTCAGCTTTCTTTGCCATTCAAAGAGCATTCACCGACCAACACCTAAAGCCCGACGCACACAGCCCGACTGAAGAAATCTAGACTCATCATTCTCAACTGAACTGGTAGAATTCTAGAACGGTTTTCTCAGATTCTCAGATTTCCTCTGGCAAAAAACTGAGAAATTCCAACTGCCAATTAGCTGACTAGACGCAACAAAAATTGGTCCTTGCTTACGTTCTGCAACAATGTTTTTTCAGCAGCTAGATAATGCTTATGCTGTGCATGGCAAGTTTATTTTTATTTAAACTATTTAATATGAAGTGGGACCGAAGTTATAGCTTGTCCTTCTGCCCGGAGTTTTAAACTATTAGTAGGCTAGCTTACAATAACATCATTATTATGTTGAATCCACACCTTTTAACTCAAGTTTTAATTCAAAGTTGATCTCAACAAAGGTATTTCCATGCATTGTCATTCAAAAATATTAAAATGTGTTTTATTCAAAAACTAAAGGTGTTGTTTAAAAAAAAAAGTTTTTTAAAACATAATCTTTTTACGGTAAAAATAAATGGTCTAAACTGTGTGTGCAGGCTTTAGGGGGTAGCCTACAAAAAATATATAATCGGAGATAGCTTTTGCCTTTGTATTGCGATCTGAATAAGCTTTACTTGAACAATCATAAAGACAGGTTTTGTTTAACCACAATAGAGGCCTGTCACCTACGTCACAATCTGGCCAGACACGCCCACTTTTTACGCCAACCGCCATACTGGAAGACCAAATGCCGGTGTTCCATAACATTATGCAAACCAAACTAATAGGCTATCACATTTAATCGGGAGGTTGCTTAATTTCCCTTTATTGCCATCAGAATTTGCTTTGCGCAATGCTTACAGGTAGCTCAGCAATATACAAAATATACAGTGCACAACATAACGAAACAATTTCTCAGTTTGGCGGTGTACAGAGGCCGCGGCACTGCATGTATGGAGGAAATTCGTGGATGTGGATTTTGTGCGTTGGACTGCTTGGTGACACTGGACAGCTCGGGACAGCGGGCGCTATTTTTAATCATGGCTGTATTGCACTTTCATTAACTTGATTGATGTAATGATTCTGTTGGATGTCTTTGTTTGATATGTTTGTTTGTGTGTTGTGGGTCCCACTGTCTGTCTTTTTTGTTGTTGCTGGGGCTACAACTGAAGTTCCCTGGCGGGAAATAAAAGTTATTATATTCTATTCTAATAATACCAACATAAACAAATATTATAAGGAGTATCGCGGGGGTATACGTACGAAGTAAGATTAATTACAGAGTAAACCCTGGAACCCTCCCAAATCTGGAACATGCATGGGCTGAAGTAGAAAGAGCTGTTCTGGGTTTTATTGAGTTATCCAGCTTGTACTAACTCAGTAATCCTGCTTTTTAGTATACCACCTTGGTAAGTAAAGTGCGTGTGCAGTTAATATGGGAGCAAAGTGATACGTTACATGTTAGGTAGGCTACAGTAGCCCACTTCAGCAATAAAACATTTTAGCTTGATGGATAGAATATAATAACTTTTTTTCCCGATAGAGAACTTCAGTTGTAAACACCATAAAAGGCAAATCCGTTCAACACATAAAGTACATTTACCGTTACTTTCATTATTACTTTCAAATACATTGTTATTTGGTGCTTAATTTATCCAATCTATTTGTGAGACATCGTACAACATAGCACCCCTAGCAATGTAATAATAGTTCAAATGAACACTGTTTTGATGTTCACAATATGCTTGACGTATCGCATTAGGTTAACATTAATGTTTCGCAGGCGTAGCAGTCGTTCACACAAATGATATCGCTACTAACGTTAGCTAAACCAAGCGATTAATTCACTTTTAACTTTCTAACATTAAGATAATGCACATAAATGTACATTAGGCCAGCTAGTTATGTATATATTAACTGGCTAACTTTATAATTTGTTCATAAAACGTAATTTACCATTAATGATCCGAGCCTATGCTGTAACGATCCGAGCCTGGTTGCTGTCTAAATCCAGCTCACTCCTCACTACTTTCAACCACCAGTCTCTTCTTTCGGTCGTAAAATTTAGTTCGTTCACCCTGCCTGGTGGTTTAGCTACTATGGTGAGTACTCAGATTATCATGTAAAAGGACATTTTTGCCTTTTCCCAGTTTTATTCGCACATCAGTACGCAGTGCAGAAGTTTGTCATTGTAGGACAGCAATCATAGTAGCGTTAGCATGAAACTCGTTTCATGGAGTAGCAAACACTACTAGTTCAGTGGTAACGTTAAGCTTCTCTGTTAGGGTTGGTCCTCCAAAATGGCGGCGCGTCCCTGTAACCATTGGTAACGACAGTTCTAGTTCTATGTGACAGGCCTCTATTAGCAGGTCCTCACAGTCTCTCATCCAGAAGTTGGCCATATTTGTGTATAACGTTATCTGTAGCTACAGATAGCTGCGCGAACAGCAGTCGTTCAACCAGTTGTAGGCTACGTTCTTGTAGTCTGACTTGTAGTCAGTTTTGCAGGGTTGTCTATTAATATAATTATTAGGCCATTAACTATCTTAATTTGCCTACCATTATGTTTTCATAGCCTACCCACGAGGTGTAGCTCAGTCACCTACCGCAAAATACGTTGAGCCAAATTCAATTATTAGCATCAGGACAGTTGCTAGGCTTTTGAGGATGAATGCTGGTGGCACTATCGTGTAATTGTATTTTATTTTACAAAGTTGACACATAGGCTACTGAAACGGTTGGTTAGCCATCGGCCTACATACAGGTGCAGCTCAAAAAATTTGAATATCATTAAAAAGTTCAATATTTTTTGTCACTCATGTCAGAAAGTGAAACTCATATATTATATAGATTCATTACACATAGAGTAAAATATTTCAAGCCTTTATTTCTTGTAATTTTGATGATTATGGCTTACAGCTAATGAAAACCCAAATTCAGTGACTCAGAAAATTAGAATATTACATAAGATCAATAAAAAATGATATTTTAAACAGAAATGTCAGCCTTCTGAAAAGTATGTTCATTTCTATGCACTCAATACTTGGTTGGGGCTCCTTTTGCATGAATTACTGCATCAATGCCGCGTGGCATGGAGGCGATCAGCCTGTGGCACTGCTGAGGTGTAATGGAAGCTCAGGTTGCTTTGATAGCGGCCTTCAGGTCATCTGCGTTGTTGGGTCTGGTGTCTCATCTTCCTCTTGACAATACCCCATAGATTCTCTATGGGGTTCAGGTCAGTCGAGTTTGCTGGCCAATCAAGCACAGTAATACCATGGTCATTGAACCAGCTTTTGGTACTTTTGGCAGTGTGGGCAGGTGCCAAGTCCTGCTGGAAAATGAAATCAGCATCTCTATAAAGCTTGTCAGTAGAAGGAAGCATGAAGTGCTCTAAAAGTTCCTGGTAGATGGCTGCGTTGACTGTGGACTTCAGAAAACAGTGGACATGGCACCCCAAATCATCACTGACTGTGGAAACTTCACACTGAACTTCAAGCAACGTGGATTCTGTGCCTCTCCACTCTTCCTCCAGACTGGGACCTTGATTTCCAAATGAAATGCAAAATTTACTTTAATCTGACTTTGGACCACTGAGCAACAGTCCAGTTCTTCTTCTCCTTAGCCCCTGTAAGACGCTTCTGACGTTGTCTCTGGTTCAGGAGTGGCTTGACATGAGGAATGCGACATTTGTAGCCCATGTCCTGGATTCGTCTGTGCGTGGTGGCTGTTGATGCACTGACTCCAGTCTCAGTCCACTCCTTGTGAAGCTCCCCCAAATTCTTGAATGGATTTTGCTTGACAATCCTCTCAAGGCTGTGGTTATCCCTGTTGCTTGTGCACCTTTTCCTACCACACTTCCACTCTTTCTATGAATATGCTTGGATACAGCACTCTGTGAACAACCAGCTTCTTTAGCAATGACCTTTTGTGGCTTAACCTCCTTGTGGAGGGTGTCAATGACTGTCTTCTGGACATCTGTCAAGTCAGCAGTCTTCCCCATGATTGTGTAGCCTACTGAACCAGACTGAGAGACCATTTAAAGGCTCAGGAAACCTTTGCAGGTGTTTTGAGTTAATTAGCTGATTAGTGTGACACCATGAGTTTCCAATATTTCAATTTTCTGAGACACTGAATTTTGGGGTTTCATTAGCTGTAAGCCATAATCATCAAAATTACAAGAAATAAAGGCTTGAAATATTTCACTATGTGTAATGAATCTATATAATATATGAGTTTCTAACTTTCACGATATTCAAATTTTTTGAGCTGCACCTGTATGTGTCGATACACTGCTACACTATTCAGGGCTCTCCTCGCTGCTTCCAGGTGACTTGTGCATTCGTTTCAACAATCACAATAGGCAATCAAAGTTGCATAGCCTACACATTATATGAACGATACGGAAATCACTGTGCTGATGTTTATAATATATTGCCTATTCCCAGCCAAGCGAAACAGGAAACATAAATTATGACGCAATTCGATCTAGTCGTTAAGTAGTATAATAAAATAACACCCGTTTGTTGGCTGGAAATCGTTCTATCAGTTTTCGTCAGTTTTAAACCTGGTGCAGACTGAAAATCTACATGCTCAATCTTCAAATCTGAGAAAATCTCGACCAAAAACTGGATTTTTTGAAATTCTCAGTTTTTTACGCGCACACAGTCCAAGCTGATTACAAACCAGTTGAGTTGAGATTTCTTCAGTCGAGCTGTGTGCAAGTTTCTAAAGGTTTATGCAGAACAAATGCAATTAGGCCCTAGCTAAATACCAAAATCGGAAAACGCTTTTGAAGTGATGGCTAACAAGAATTATCGTCCATAGGCTATTTAAGTCTTAGTCACATGGACGGTCATGCACCACCTGTGGGGGTTAACATAAAATACCCTATAAAATCATTCATAAGACAATTTATTGAGGGATATAGGCCTAATATCATTATCCATTTTATTTGGTGCACTGACAATGTGTTGATAATTTATTTTAAAAAGAGCTTTTTTGTTTTTTACTATTAAAAATAAGTGCCGAAGCTTAATATGCGCTCCTGACAAATTACCTCTGCATCCACTGTATGTCTAGCAGAAGACGTTGCACAACTATTTGACCGCCACATAGGCCTAGTTTCAGTAGTTTGCACAATGCCATGACTGCTTCAGTAAGCAGATGCAACCCATTTATTTAGTGGTGGTGCTCCGGAATTTGTAGTAAATGCATGCATACGTAAGGCTAATCGCGGCATTCAAAAGTCAGTTTCAAGCATTATACTACAAACACTTTTGTTGATTCACATGTACACACAAAGGTAGGCTAAATCTGAAACGGAGCATTTTAGTTTATATTTATGGAAGACACCGCTGTGAGTAGGCTAGCGTCGGGTTTAACAGAGTGCAAAGCTTCTAACAGATGACATCTCTGGCAAGATCAGTTGGTGATCACAAATTTATGAAATGAAGACAACATTAAATGTAACCTCAATCAGCCTCGTGGGGGTGCTATAATTAAAATTTTAATTAAACAACCTTTTAAATGTAATAACTCTCACACCATTTGTCCAATTCCCTGGGAGTACCTGTACTCGTATGCATAATATCATGAAAGTCGCCATATTGGATTTTCTGCGAATTTGCATACTATGGACAATTTATTTTCCCCCCGAAGGCTTTTTTGTTTCTTGACCAATTTGCACCAAACTTGGTACATATCATTAGTATACCTAACTGTACTTGTTACGTGTAATCCAGCTATATTTCACAATAACTATGTGAGTTGTGAGCAAATCCATTTAATATCAAATAAATGACCATAACTTATTGTTTATCCAATTTGAACCAAACTTGAGAATCGTGTTTGGGACAGGGCCCTGATCATGAGCCCTTTCTGAATCTAAATTCCAAGTTTGGAATTTATTAAAGTCGGCATGACCAATTACATAATGGCCCATTTTCTATTTCCCATAGGCATCCATTGTATTTATATCTCAGCCCTGAATACAGTAGAAACTCCATTAAACTGTCAAAATGGTCAGTATTGCATGCTTATCGAAGATATCAGACCTCATAACAAGTATGTAATTTTTTAGTTATAAAATACATGTATGGCTGCATCCGCTTCCATTGTATTTCTAACTGCTAAATATGAGAGAAACTAAATTCAAAATTGTCAGCATGTCATGGTTATTAAGGCTGCTATGGCTCAAAACATACTTGTAGGAGCCATATTTCAGTTAAAGGTAAAATGAAAAGGCAAATGTATTGCGTTATTTAGAATATGATGGTATTTTTAATCTGATTCATTTTCTGCTAATCTTATTTTTATTGCGATGGGGCACATGGGTTAATGTAAGATAGTGTCTTAGTAGCTTTGCTGTAAGACAGTTTTTCAACTGTTTCCTTTGACACTTTGACTAGAGACTGATGGATGATACATAAAATAAATTAGAGGATAACATTTTAGATTTTAGAGATTTAATTTGAAATGAAATAGAAAATAAAAAAATAGGAGACTAAAAATAGGGTAAATAATCAAGATATTACAACTGTACTCATCTGGCAGAGTGAAGGGTATAAGAACCCCCCCCCCATTACATGTGCATGAGTGTACATATTGCTGTTTTTTTTTTTTATACAAAAAATTTATTATTGCTTCAAATTAAATAAAAAGGACAAAGGTTTTAGTCTCACACCATGGTCTATGGTTTGTTCATTCTACTGTTGTCCAGTATAACCAATGGCTTCTTTCGCAACCTAGAGCATTCTGATGTACCTGGTCTAACAATGCAAAAGTTAGCCACTCCCTACATGAGTCAATGGACTAAATTCACAAAAATTCCCATAGGCATTGATTGTTTTTCAGTGTTAAACAGGAAATATTCCTCATTTGTGTAGAATGTGTGTCATTGCACAGCTGCATGTCATATTGCTTTTATATTATTATTACTTTAACTTTTTATTTTGTTAATTATTTATCTGTATTTTGCCTTTTTGCATGTACACATGCTTTAAAAAAAATTCTACTGCTTCCGTGTTTTAAAATATCTGCAAAGAGCTGTGTGTGCCAGCAAGCAAAGCAGTGGAAATGTAGCTATTACTTGCTTTATTAATTACAGAACTATAATAAAAATATATCCGTGGGGGACTGTCTAACAATATGCATTAAGAGCAACTTAATTAGCATTGTGCTAAAATGAACATGGAGCTTTAAATGTGAGCTTGTTAAAGCAGCATTACCTAATTATTGTAATTACGTACTTGTAGTGTAGTGGTACTTTTCATCATATTACTGTACATAGTTATAAATGAACAAAATCGTAAAGGCACGTTTTGGAAAACGTAATATTTTATAAACTAAATATATAATGCTGGTAATATTTTGGAACACACAGTGAGGTTTAAAGGTTTGTGTTTTATTTTTTTTATGTATTTAAATTTTTTTGGGGGATATCATTTCAGTTTTATTGTATGCTAAAATGTATTTTAGTATATTTAAATACATTTTTTGCTTTAAAGCGCAAATCCAAGATTGTCCCTGTACCAGCGATTGTCAAGTTGTCAAGTCATTATAAATTTCTGTAAATATCGAAAATCTTTTTTGTCGCACACAAAAACTCTGGGCCAATTGAAAACATACACTAAAACTGAAACTCCAGAAAGTGAACTATTCCTTTCATGGGCGTAGGTTTGGTCTCAACATTGGTAGGGACCAGGGCGCGGAGGTGAAGCAAAGCGCGCGTGCAAATTATTTTTTTGTGATTTTGTTTGTGTAACACCCCCCCCTGTGTGTGACCACTGCAAAAATGGTTTATTAACATACAAGATCTGTTATTTACATTTAAATACAAACTGAAGTTTCAAAACCTAAAAGAAAGTAAAACAATATTTCTGCATTTTTGCATCCAACATCAACATTTTTATATTCAGTAGGCCTACCAGTTTCAGTACATTATCATTTTCTTTTCTATTCTGTAGTATTCCTTGTTTTCTGTGTTTTTCTCATGATAGTCCTTGATGTCTATTTCAACATTCCAAATTCCTGCATACAAACAAATTAATTAAATGGTGACATTTTAATGGGATTTCTAGACTGAAAGTCAACTCATAATTTGATCTATCTACCCATTTTATGTTTACTCCTGCTAGCAACCTGACTGCTAGCCTACAGATGACAGAAGCCAGGGTTAGCTTGCTAGTTACCGCTAGCTAACATGGTTAACTAACATCAGTTGACAATTTTCCACAGTGGAAAGGCAGGTGACGTTGTCATAAAATTTCTTCTTACCGTGAAAATCCCCGACCTGTTTACAATTTGGGACAGAAGTTAAGGTAAATCTATCACCACTGCGGCACTTTCGCCACAAGTCAGCAATTATACCGGGAAATGCCCTTTTTGAAAACAAATGAAAATAAAAAGGCTAGTCTGTTACTGCATACCTGTTTTTGCCAAAGGTGCATCATAGCTATGATAACGCGGAGCTGTCAAAACTATAACAGCGTGGAAACCCTTTAAAAAAACAAAATATAAACCGTAGCTAAGCTACACGTAGCCTAGCCTATGACTTTGATAACTGTCTAGACTAAACAGGCCACTTTTTATTTAATAAAACTCAAAACTAAGCTAAAGGTAACCAGTGAGCACAGGTAGCTTGCACTAGACTAAGCCTACTAGTTCACTATTTTTAATACGCTCTTTTTTCTGTAAGTATGAACTTCGAAGTTTTTTTAAAAATGATTGTTTATTTATATATGCATTTTAGTACACGCCGAAATATGCCTTTCTGAAGTGTGTCTCTGTGGCTCAGTGAGTAGGTAGCTGCTCCGTGATCTTTGCTACCTGCGACGTTGTATGTTCGAATCTGATCTTTGCTGCATGACAAATTTTTGCCCATGCTTGAGGTATGGACTGACAGCCCTGAGCCCTGATAACTTACCGTTCAACGAGAAAAAGAGTAACCGTTGTCAGCACACACATATCATCTCTCGCTGCCTCCGTGTCTGGCAGTAAGTACGATATTTGAACGTGATGTCATGTGAGCCTTCAGATCGAGCGAATGTTTGAAAAACAACCGCCTCCATTTCAGCCAATCAAATGCTAGCGTGCCTAAATTGCTCGTCTTGGAGATGTTGCCGCTGGGAGGGCACATCGGAATTATCTAATATGACTTCACTCCAAAGATAATGCGAATGAGTTCGCTCAAATATTGGTAGGGACAATTCTGTCCTCCCAAAATATTGGTTGGGACATGTCTCTACCGTCCATATGCAAACCTACGCCCTTGATTCCTTTAATTCAACCTCTGAATTTTGTCTGACACATGGATAAAAGGTTAGTGCCTTTCATTCAGCCTGGGTAGGCAGTAATACGTCTTCAGTGTTTTTACATTAATCGTATCTGAACCTTTATTTTGCATATACAATGGGGGAAATAAGTATTGGACACGTCAACAATCTTATTATCAAACATATTTCCAATGTAGCTATTCACATGAGATTTTGACCAGACATTGGTATTAACTCAATAAAACTATACAGCTAAAGAAATTGTAACGTTCCAATTCTTTAAAAAAGTTATGTGCAATAAAGTGAAATGACACAGGAAAAAAGTATTGAACACGCTAAATTAAATGTATTTAATACTTGGTAGAAAAGCCATATTTTTTATATTTGGTTGCATATCCTTTGCATGCCATGACTTTATGATGTCTGTGTCCCAACAACATCAAAAGGCTCTTGATATCTTATTTGCTGGTACTCTTACAAGCGATACTATAACAGCTCTGCATTTGAATGGATCTCTATGGGAATTGGGGGGTGAGACAAGATTTAGCTGTGAATTACACTGGAACAGTATAGAACACATGGTTGGCTAAGTGGCTCTAAGTCATCAAGGGTCTGATGTATAAAACAAGCCTTTAACCATCACTCTGATGCCAGAAATACAGTAGATATGGAACTTTTCATAGACTTATTTTTCCATAGAGTTCAATAGGAAAATCTGTCAGGAGAAACAACCCTTAAAGTGATCCTTCCATATCTACTGTATTGGAAATATGTTTGATAATAAAATTGTTGACATGTCCAATACTTATTTCCCCCATTGTAAACCTGAAATCCTGCCAAGGTTCCTTCCTTTTCACACTTATTTGTGCGAATGTGAGGAAAATGGGAAACCGGATGCCAGTTTCATGCAGATTTCACACTGAATGATCGAATATGGAGCAGGCAGCCTTTCCCCATTTAAACCGTGTTGAAGAAACTGGGAAGAATGGGGAAGAATGGGTGTCCATTGTAATGTTTGCAAGAATCGGAATACATAATTTGTAAAGTATTTGACAACATGCGAATAACATTACAAATAATGAATTATTGACACAAATGCAAGACCGTGCAGCTGAGTCAGATAATGATGGTCCCCACTCACTGCACTGAGAGCCATCTAGTGTTGTGGTGTGTGTATGCATTTGCATCCATTGTAGCCTATTTAGTAGTCTATAGTTTGGCCACTTGGCCATATGATACACTTCATTCAACATTCTTCATGCTCAGCATTAAAGCTACTCGCTCAACACAACCAAATAGTTAATGACTTATAAAATACATGTAAGTGTAACCCAGGTTACGATTCTGAAATATAATATTCTAGAAAATAAAATGCATCAACTAATTAATAAGCTGTGGGACTTTTTCTTGTCTTCTGTTTGATGCCTTTGGACCTGGTTCCTGATTGGCCACTGTCTTGCGTTTTGATTGGTTGTCTTGTGGAGTCCTGGTTTCTGATCGGCTGTCATCCTATTTTTCTCTCCCCCCCCCCCCCCATTGGCTTGCAGATGAGTGCCAAACCAAGTATGGGAACGCAAATGCTTGGCGGTACTGTACGAAAGTGTTCGACATGCTGACAGTGGCCGCTGTGAGTACAACTTCCTTTCAGTCCTTGCTGTACAGACTCTGCCCTTGAAACCTTGAAAAGACTGAATACCGCTGCACTACACTGTCATGTATAGTGCCTGCTTTCATTCCCTCCTTTACTGCATTCTGCTTTTCTTTCCTTTACTGTCTGTATTCTGCCATACCATTAAGGCAATTTTTCTTTTAAAGTACAGTAATTACTGCAACTGAGTACTTGTCTGTCTTATTACTTTAGGGTTTTCTCAATTTTATATTGCATTACCTCATCTGTTTATTGACTACATATTAGGGCTGGGTGATATTATACAGTTTACGATAATATCGTAATTTAGATGCCCATTATCAATGCTATTTGTCAATATCGAGTATAATTCAAGACTATGTGAAAGTGAGCCAGGTAAGCATCATATTCTTCAACAAGAGTATAAAAAAAAATAAAAAGTGGAGTTGAGACTACATGGCAAAAAAATGTCATATTACGAGACTTAATACTGCTTCCAAACAAGTTGCTTTTTATTGATAACCTGAACTGAAATGATTACGTGAATCACGTGCATAAACAGCTGCACGCTTCATTCACATCGCATCTGAAGAACACGATGAAGATTTAATTCCTCAACGTGGTTCAAATTCAGTTGGCTGGAGATGGTTTGGATTTGAACAAACGGACAAGGGTCCGTTGCAAACTGGCAGTTGCAGCGAAGGACGGTTCTACAACAAACCGGTTTCACCATCTTTGCATTGATCTTCAAGCTAATATGCAGATTATTAAAAGCTTCGCAAGTCATCGACTATTCCCGCAAAAATTCCCAAGTTGCCAAAAGACAACCCATTAATTAAATAATAAAATTAGTTAAGTTTATTTGAATATTTCTGTGCAACTGTTATCTTAATGGTGTTTCATTTGAATATTTAGATGACTAGTCTGCTATAAATCTGATATACGGTTTAACTTTTTTCCAATTTCAAATAGGGATTTTTATTTATTCATTATTTGTTTAAGGTCAACTGAGGAAATAAAATAATAATTTATTTTAGGCATTCATTTAGCATTTGTTTATTTTTAACAATAAAGTGTTATTTTTGAACTTGATAAAAAGTCTGATGCTTTAATTGAAAAAGACCTGTTCATGTAACTTGGTTAGCATGGTTAGCTTTTTAAACTTATGTTGGAAGCTGGAGTGTCAAATGTTATCAAATTTTTTAAAAGCCGAAATATCATTAAAATGTCGACATCGTCAAAGTGGCAGAAAATATCAGGATATTATTTTTAGGCAATATTGCCCACCCCTACTGCATTCAACAGGTTTATCAGCACAGCAGTGATGACAGAACCGGATAATTGACACTCTTGGAATCGGTAACAAACAAGAAGTCATAGATTCAACTATATTGTTAGTATAGTTGGCTATCCTGGAAATCATATTCAGCCAAAATGACGAACATATCCAGTGTTAAAGGAAGTACTTTCTGATTTGGGAAAGTAAGAGGGTCAGGGGAGGCCCCTCTGATGTGTGTGTGTGTGTGTGTGTGTGTGTGTGTGTGTGTGTGTGTGTGTGTGTGTGTGTGTGTGTGTGTCTGTACGCATCTCTGTCTCCTCCACAGCTCATAGATGAGCAGATCCTGTGTGTCCATGGCGGTCTCTCTCCTGACATTAAGACCCTGGATCAGATCCGAACCATCGAACGCAACCAGGAGATCCCCCATAAGGGGGCATTCTGCGACCTGGTTTGGTCTGACCCAGAGGACGTGGACACCTGGGCCATCAGCCCCAGGGGCGCTGGCTGGCTGTTTGGAGCCAAGGTCACCAATGAGGTGAGGGCATCCCGCTGGCTTCCTCCCTTGCTTCCTTCTCTTTCACACCTCCATCCATAGAGGAGAAGGTCTATGTCCCTGCGCTTGAGAAATGTATCCAATTGGTCTTTGAAGGTGAAGATTGGGTGGGGGAGAGTGCTTTGTTAAATATACTTTATTAAAAATAAATATACAGTATAAAGCATAGTTGAGCCAGGAGTTGTATCAGGCCTCTTCCCAAATGATGGTATAGACTGCGTGCTAGCACCACACTTAAAATCTCGCACTACCTGCAAGATATCAACAATATTGGTTTCCATTTCAACGGGTGCACATGTGGTCACTGCACTGAACTCTCCAAGAGAGAATGTCTGTTGGACATTGCAAAGGTAAACATGTAGCATGCATATACATTACTACAACTCCTGGCTCAACTAGCCTATGCTTTATACTATACATGTATTTTTTAATAAAGTATATATTTAGTTTTTAAAAATAAACTAGCTAGCTACTTGCTAAGCTAGACAGAAAAACAACTATCAAGCTAACTATTCAAAATATACCAAAAATAGACTACTATAACTTACTAGAATATTCAAAAAAGCAAAACTGGAAGCTAGCTATATACACTGCTCAAAAAAATGAAGGTAGATATGGATGGATCACTTGAAGATCACTTGTTTCTCCTGACTTATTTTTCCATAGAGTTCAATAGGAAAATGAGTCAGGAGAAACAACCTTTAAAGTGATCCATCCATATCTACTGCATATCTGGCAGCAGAGTGATGGTTTGAGGCTTGTTTGATACCTCAGACCCTTGATGACTTACAGCCATTTAACCAACCATGTGTTCCATACTATTCCCGTGTAATTTACAGCTTAATCTAGTCCTACCCCCCAATTCCCATAGAGATCCATTCAAATGCATGTAGGTTATAGTATCGCTTATAATTGACAAATCCCTGCGTTCTGCTTTTATGTGCATTTTACATACTGTCCCAACCTTTTTGGAATTGGGGTTTGTATATATGAGACATAATCGCATACATTAATTTGCGCGGAAATCGTCCTTGTGCACTCGGTAATCACATGTGCATTTTCGTTTCCAACAACGACACTTGTAAAGCTGTTAAACCTTATTTCAGTGGATTTATGTGGTTATTTAAACAAAAGTTAGCCGGGGTGCAATTAAATTCAATGGCAAGATGCTAATTGTTAGCATTGTTCCAATTCAGGTTTAGCCAATTTTAGCTACAACGCTGAGACCAGGACAGCATCACTACAGCCTTACATACTATTTCAGGGTAAAGTAAAACTACCAAATTTTTCTAAATGGGTGAACTATCCATTTAAGTCAGCCAATATTCAGCCGATATTGGCTATAAAAGTGGTTGCTAGCCTATAACTTAGCTGACAATTGTCTGGCTAAATCACAAAACTAGATTTTATTCAGAAGAATTGTCATCACGCACAGCCGGTCTGACATTGTGTTTCCCATTGATGTAGAAAACAAAGCTGTAAATATTTTTGTCGACATTAAATATGTGAAAACTAAAACGCATTGCTGTTTTGATATAAATTAAATATAAGCTGGAAGGAAAATTTACTTATTTTAAAACAAATGGAGCACCTTCCTCATGTAGGCTACATGGTGTAATGGGAAGCAAGCAGCTGACTAAGAAAACTAAGAAAACCCCCAAATTCCAACGCAGGATTGTTAGCCAATGTTTGTTAAAATGTGCACTACAAAAGGGAAAGCAATGTGCACTCGCTAGGGGTGGGGATCTCCAGATGCCTCACAATTTGATTCAATTTAGATTATTGGGGCTGTGATTCGATTAACAAACGATTCTCGATGCATCAAGATTTTCTAATGAATTTGATGGATCACAATTGTATCCAACATGAAATTGAAAAAAACTATCCTAACGTGTCTGTAATGCAAAAAATCTGTTCATTGTAATCCTCTGCATAACTTAATAATATGGAAAGCAGCCTTCTATCCAATAACTGGTAAGGAAGATTTCTTCACAAAATACTATTTTCTGTTGCATTCAATTTTCAGTATTGAAGCCAATTTGGATTGATATCCTAATGGTTAGGTAGACGCCTTGACAAAGATCTTACTTCCAATTAATTCTAGCTTTGATTCTTCTAGTTATCGAAGTTGCATCACTCTGTGGTGTCACAAATTTAGCTTTTTGTTCAGCTAACGTTAGAGCAAGGGCATGGAATTAAAACGGTTTATTAAAATAAACATGTTCTGCACTTTATTTTAAAGGCAATTGATCGCCCCCAATTTTATTTGCAACACTAACGTTGGGCAGCGCAAGAAAACAGTAGGCTCATGTCATAATTCAACCTAATAATTTAATTATGAATAGACTTATCTTTGTTAGAATTAAAATGCTATAATACTGACATAGCCTACATCCAAAAATGCAATGCAAACGATACAAAATTGGTAGACATTAAAACAAACTTAATGACTGGTAAAAAATAGTCTATGACAGTCTGACAGACTTTTTTTTCGTCTGTCATGTTGATTATGAGTTATTCCAGCACATATCATTATAAAGCTTGTGTATTATCTTTTCGGTAAAAAAAAAAAAGATGACCTATCTAGGCTATACTGCGTTGAACATATCACGAAAGCCTTGGTTTTCTACCATGTTGTAAAGGCGCAAATCTTTTGACTTTTGAGAAGTATGCTATCGATTTAGTTCATTTCTCGCTCACAATTGGGTGGAGGTTTTCCAAGAACTTCATCTAGAGTGCATTGATTGCTGGTGAGAACAGGATGTTGTTTTTATTTTATCTTTGTGTGAAACTGCATGGTTCCACATGTTGGTGATATTCCTACAATATTTGAGCTTTGTGTGGCTCTTATCAAATTCCTTCGCTATCCTCTGCCATGCTATCATGCTAAAAACACAGCTCTGGCTGACAAAGAAGTATCTGCATCTCAAACTTTATTTCTGAAACAAATGCTGTTGTTTTGTCAATGCGCTATCTATTGTTGGGTTTAAACTGTATCAGATGTTGGCATAAAAAAACTCAATGGAGCCCAGAAAAATATAACGAGATCGAAACCAGGGAGTTTTTCCTTGCCACTGTTGCCTCTGGCATGCTCTTGTGGGGGTTTAGGCTGGGTTTTTTCTGTGAAGCGCATTGTGACAACTTGTTGTGAAATGCGCTATATAAATAAATATTGATTTGATTTGATTTGATTTGATGTTTGAAATTTGCGTATCGATACAGAATCGCAAAATGTATAATCGCGATTATTGCATGAATCTAATTTTTCTCCCACCCCTAGCACTAGCTAGACGCTGTTGCCTACTAAAGCTCTTACAGGGGGTGGACAAAATATCAGAAACACCAGAAACGGGAAAAAACAGTTCTTCATAAAACATAAAACAGCTGCTATACGTTTGCTCTCATTTCTCTTACCTATATTTTCTACACTCTATGACTGGCATGCCATGTATACATTTTATGCTTGATAATGAATCCTAATGAGCCATTAATCATATTATTATCAAATAATACTAATTTGTCAATTAAATGCTGTTTTTGTGTCAGTAATAAGTGAGAACACTTTAGAGCTAATGTAGGACAAAAACTGAAAGCATTTTGGTCCATGACAACCGGAGATGTGCAGCTCTACACAGCTGTGGGGAATGAACACCTCTGTTCCCCTGCAAGTGAAGTGGAATAAAATAGAAGATCATTGAAACTGGTCTAGAATCCAACACTTGCACGTAACATGAGTCAAAAATATGGCTCAATTGTTAATTATTCCTTTTCAGTGAAGTTTTTCACTAATCACATTCCACTGTACTACATAGAGATCAACTCCAGTTGCTGGGGACCAAAATGTTTTCAGATTTCTTCTTATACATTTGTTGAAGTGTACTCACTTATTACTGATACAGCAGCGACATGTAATTTATGATTTATTAGCATTTCATAAAAATATGACTAACAGGCAGTTGTGGTTGATTGGCATAATTATAAAGAAAAACAAGTAATCCTAAAATGTACACGGGGCACAAGATTCACAAAACAGCATTGATAATCAGGTTAGGAACAGAGGTTGAGTTTATGCATCGCAAACATGTGGCAAGTGTTTTATGTTTTGTCCACCCCCTGTATGTGTCAGTGTTATGGAATGCCTATCAGCCAAAATAAATTTATAGATGTTCATTATTTTGATCAAACTATATTGTCTGCCATTAATTTTATTCAAGGTATACTGTTTGCTTTGGAATTCTCATCATTAATTTCAATACCAAATTTTATCCTCACTTTTTCATGTATACAGTGACATCACAGAAGGTTTGGTCATGAAAATGTGGTTTAGTTATTGAGAAGTCATGGAAATCCATTGGTCAAAATATGTATGAACCCTGCTTATAATACTTGTGTGGGAAACTGTATGTAGTGAATTTTATGGTGCGCAAAGGCGTATGCATTCCATAACGTGCTGCTGTTCAGAGCCAAGGACAGCGGTGGGCTGCTAAGGGCAAAAATTCCCCCAATAAAAACAATTTTGCCCCTGAAAACACAATTGCAGGGGCCAAAAATGTCCTCAACTAAATTAATTCAGTCACTCATTTTAACTGATTGTCCTACGTTCCGCAATAGAAGAGAATGTTCCGCATTTAAAATAAGTAGGCTAACATACAAGTCTAATGAGTTGGTACTAATTACCATCCACGAACCGATGCACTGCACGTAGCCTAGCTTAGACAGTCGGCGTCTCCCTCCTCTGCTCCGCCTGCTGATGGTTGCGACAATTTTATTTATTTATTTTTTATAAATTTGGTCCCCAAATGGGGCTGTTCATATCCAATTCCCACCCAATCTGGAATGGGCAATCGTCTCCAACCAGTCGCATACATTTTGCGAACCCCACTGCCGATTCGGGACAGTGTAGACATCCACGGTTCTCTATTTTCACACAGCAGACGACAGCTAAACTTGCATAGAGCGTAATCATAGGATGACCTTTCGTATGCGGCTTTCGCGTGCAGTCCACGGGCACCCAACCGACCAGTGGGGGTCGCTAGATAGCAATGTACATGGACTGCTATCCGACTGAACCCCATACCCTGGCCGATGCAATCACCAATTGCGTGTCCGAACACAGTCAGCACTAGCACAGTCCAGATTCAAGGCTGTGAGGCTCCTCCATGCACCACAGTATGGTGCCTTAACAGAATGAGCCATCCAGAACCCACAAAAATTTGATGGGTTATATCATTTTGGATATGATTGTAACCGCATAACCGCCTCCAAATTACTTTTTAAAATTTTTTGTAAACAATGGCATTCCTTCATTATGTTGATATTTGTAGTGGTGTAGCGGTAAAAGCGCAGGTTTTCAAACTGTTGATTCTAACAGTTTGTGCATGTTGAATCAAACAGTGATAAAGCAGGGCTATGCTGTCGCATTTTATGTTTAAAGTTACAGTTACACCATCTGCAACTCAATATGACAATAGCCTAAAAAATGACATGATGAGGTTATTGTAAAATCACAGTTTGAGACTTTTGTTGTAGGATATTGAGTGTGTACTGTGGTGTTTTGTATACCTTTTTTTCAGTTTTACCTTTAGATGCACCAAAGTATAGGCTAAATATGAAGTCATTTAAAAATAAAATAATAATATGTTATTCGTTTTTGCAGATGTATATTGTGGTATTTACTTGTCATAACAACATTCCAATGAGATGGTTGCCATTGTAGCGGCCTACATGTCTTAATAGCCTAACATTCATATTGGTTTATGAGTCATGTCTTCATTCAATTCTGTAAAGTAACCTACTTCAAATGGCATAATCAATAAGTGTGTAATTCGTTCTTCTTTTTTACTTCCCTGTAGAGAAAAGTCACAAATGTGACTACAACCTAGGAGAACCTGATATATTTTCAGAAATAAATACTGTTCTGAAGAGTACAAGCCTGTGTTCATGTCGCTTAAAGCAGCTTTCAGATATTTAAGCAAGGTTGTCCTTTTTTATCCCAGTGGTTACAGTTAAGCCAAAAAATTAGGCTAGGGCGGGGGTCGGCAACCTGGTGGCTCCCTGGAGCTTTTTCAAAAATATGAAAATGGAAAAAGATGGTGTGAATATATTTTTTGTTTTAATATAATTTCTGTAGGAGGAAAAACATGACAAACATTCTTAAAGTTTTTCAACGTTGTAAAAATGTGTATAATAAATATTTAATTTCAACATTTCTGTCAACGAAGATTTACGTCATAGCCTGCGACAATGCAAAAGCAATAAACCACCGTCAGTTCCGTGCATTGCTAGATGAAGTTGACAGCGAATATTTTCCGATCTCCTGCTACACAACAAAGTCCGATGGCTGTCCAGGGTTGAGGTTTTGCGTCGCTTTGTTGCTTGTTTAGAACATGTGAAAACATTCCTGAAAAGCAAAAACCTGAACTACCCGCAACTGGAAGATACCGAGTGGCTGGAAAAACTGCACTTTATGGTGGATATGACAAGTCACCTAAACATGCTGAATAAAAGTCTCCAGGGGCGGGGAAACACTGCACTGCAAATGCTGGAAGCTGTTTTGTCATTCGAGCGCAAGCTGACTGTATTCGCCAGAGATGTACAGCGAGGCACGCTCTCTCACTTAAAGTTAAACTTAAAGCACCATCGTACAGCAGAGTAGTCACGTGGTGCGTCATTCTCTCCAGGATGCGCTGCAGGGAAAATAAACATTTAATCATGTATGTTCTTGCTTCTTATTTTCTCTTTGGTTTTGCTATTTCATAGCTTAGAATGTATAGCCGACTGTATTCTGTTGACTACTAGCGATAGCTCCTATGTTGTGAGAAAGTTGTGCTTCGTTGGATTTGCTTTGTAGATTGTGTCTAAGACCTTCAATATGCACTAATTGTACGTCGCTTTGGATAAAAGCGTCTGCC
The DNA here is from genome assembly GCA_022702515.1 of Ilyophis sp. 1 JC-2022. Classification (NCBI taxonomy): domain Eukaryota; kingdom Metazoa; phylum Chordata; class Actinopteri; order Anguilliformes; family Synaphobranchidae; genus Ilyophis; species Ilyophis sp. 1 JC-2022. The sequence goes on from CM040394.1 coordinate 64,826,574, forward strand.
AAATAAATGTAATGTAATGTAATGCTCATTATGTATTTGTAGCCTACTTATCATTTTGATACTAGGCTAATAAAGCTAATATAGACACTTACAGCATGTGTTGCCTTCATTATAAGGCTTATATAAATTTTTGCGGCTCCAGACAGATTTGTTTTTTGTTTTTTTGGTCCAATATGGCGCTCTCAACATTTTGGGTTGCCGACCCCTGGGCTAGGGTTATGATTAGGGTTAGGTTTAGGAAGTCCCCACAAAGATATGAATATGTGTGTGCATGTACGTGTGTGCATGTACGTGTGTGCATGTACGTGTGTGCATGTACGTGTGTGCATGTACGTGTGAGCGAGTGCTTGTGAGCGAGTGCCTGTGCGTGCGTGCGTGCGAGCATGGCTGCGTCCCAATATTTTTCACTCCCCACCTCCTCTGCTGCACTCGTCTCTTACAAGGAAGTATGCAAAATAGCCTGTCCGTTTCAAGTACAAGTATTTGCATGTACAGTATACCTGACATTGCGGTTTGCGTCGAGACATTATTTAGTATGTAACCATTAATATGTAATTAAGTAATATGTAATCAGCAACATTAGATTAAAACACAAAGATGCGTTTCTGGGGCACAGAGGAGAGGAGGTGTTAGTGGAGGAAAGGAGGATGCATTTTTCAAGTATTGGGACACACACAGGGAAAGAATCTTGACCCATTCTGTGTGTGTTTCTCACAAGAGTATAGAATATTCAGAACTACAGTTATACTGATCATAAATTCAGATGGAGAGCCATGGAATCATAGTCAAGAATCCAAATAAACTGACGAGATTATGGGTGTGAAGCTACTATTATCATAATTTCTACCAAAAGTTTAGGTCAGATGTTTTTTTCCCACAAATGTTTCTTACTTGTGGATATCGGGACTCAGTATACCAAAGGAAATTAACCTGCTATCACCAGAACCTATGAATCTATGGGTATTTTCACAAGAAACAATAAAATGAATAACAACTGACAATAGTATGATGCAGAAATGGCTGGACTATACCTGCAAAACTGTAATGAGTTACAGTATATCACTTGATCGGTATCGTTGGACCATTTGCGAGTTTCTTCCATATGAATATGACATATTGGGTACCAGATGAATGATAAAATGTATTTAGCGATTTTTGTGAACTTTAACTAGCATTTAAGGCATAAACAAAAAGGATAAACAGAAATTGTCTCAAAATTATATTTGATACAACTACTTGCATGCCTTTAGGATACTCATACAAAATGTCATCTTTCTACAATCAGAATTAGACCTAGGCTACCTCTGTGGTCATTTTAATGCTTTAGTCAGAGTGGGTTTATGGAATATTACCTGTATTAGTCCTGCACCTAAACTGCTACTCGTGTAGCCTATAGTGTATTTAAGTATCGAAAGTAAAAGTTTTATTCATGTTTTCCATGTAGCCTGTAGCCTAATTCTGCAGTATCTCAGATGAAAGTAGTGATATTAAAAGCAAATCACGGTATTTCCCTTATTAATTTATGAAATAATGTGCTTTATTGTCTGCCATTGTCTGATATGTTTTCAGTTAAAATAGAGACGTAGTAATGTCATATCGTGGAAAATCCTGTTATTAGATGATTAAATGATGAACAAGGACAAAATACATAACAGAAACTGAGCTTAGCAACGTTGCATAAAATAATGTTAGTAACAAAGGATTAATCGGATCTGAGTGAGGGTTTTAAAATCCCAATTATATATTAGTGAGCCGAAGGTAGCTACATGTGATGACACAATCCGCGACTAACCCCTCCTCCCGTGTAAAACAATTGGCCGGGTTAGAAAGTAATTGACAACTGGTTCTAGACTGTGATTGGTCGGGTTAACATTTGAATGACACGTAATTACAGCCTTCTGATTGGCCGGACCGGAAACTGAGTTGTCAGATTGGCCGAAACGGAAATCTTTGAGGTTTCTCTAACTGGTTGTGAGTCACCTGGGGTCACTGGCTTTTCTCAGGCTATGGCAGGTAGGGACATATTGTACAGTGCAATTTGTACAGCACCCTTCCTCTACCAGGAGGATTTGTATTTTTTCTGTTGCAGGCAAGTTCAGAAAATTTGGGTATGGTAGTTTGAATTTTGAAAGGTAATTTTCTCTAATTTGTTTTTCTCTGTCTCTCACACTTAAGTTCGTTCACATCAACAACCTGAAGCTGATCTGCAGGGCACACCAGTTGGTGCACGAGGGCTACAAGTTCATGTTTGATGAGAAGCTGGTGACTGTCTGGTCGGCCCCCAACTACTGCTATCGCTGTGGCAACATTGCCTCCATCATGGTGTTCAAGGACGTCAATACGAGGGAGCCCAAGCTGTTCCGTGCCGTGCCTGACTCCGAGAGGGTCATCCCGCCCCGAACCACCACACCCTACTTCCTCTAAGCACAGAGTTCCGCCCCCCTGGCCCCACCTCTCCCCTCTCTTCCCTCATCTGTCTTTCTTTTTTCTTTTCATTTGCTTTTTTATATAGAATTATATGTTTTTTTTTTTTTAGTTTGTTTTTTTATATGCAAACTTACCGTTTTTATTCCTTCTCCCCTGGAAAAATGTGTTTGTTGCATTTGTTGCAGAGTCCTTTTTTGAGGAGAGATTTCCTCTTGTCAATCAGCTTTTATTAATTATTATTTTGGTCCCTGGTATTTAAGAATGGTGAAACAGTCCTATGATTCCTTAGATCTTCATATTTTTATTTACTGCCCAGTTTTCCTGTCACGCATTGTTTCAAAGGACTCTGTGACACCTGCACTCTTGCACCACACACTGATACAGCCCTGCTTAACCCCCAAACGGAGGGGGTTCTTTTAAGTCTTATTATGAATTCTGTAACAGGGCAGGGGTCAGAGCAGACACCACAGTGGATGGGACAGATTTGGCTGTGAAGAATTTGTACATTCAAATAATTGTATTGATTTAGTTTTTTCTTGTTTTTTTTCTCAGATTTGTTGTATTTTATTATTGTAGAGACTGCAACCTACATAACTATTAAAATATTGAAATAAAATGCCTTTATTATTAAGTTCACATTTGTGCTATTTATTTGCATTTCTATGTGAGACCCAAGGGCATAGGAACCATTGTATATGGAGGGGACCACCACCTTTAACCACCCGCACACACACACACTTTTATTGGTTTTATTTTTTTGTTTGTTACACGAATAACAATGTTTGATGTCTTGGCGTATCCGATTATAATGTGTCAAATGTGTAGTTTACGTGCTTAAAGCAAAATTTAACTTTGGTAGAACTTTGGGTTGTGTAGTTACCTGGCCATGATATGAGTCCAAATGGTGGGCGAAATATGTTCGTTAGTTGCTCTGTGCTCCCCTGGGGTGATAATCCAGAATAGTTCTGTGTTTCTGACGCATCGGCACATTAACGCTGTTTCTGGCAGAAGAATTACTTACTGAATGTACGTTCCAAATAAAGTACGAAAGGGCCATTTAATTTTCAAAAAGAATTTGTAAAAATATTTGAGTCGCCATTTGGCAGGAAAGTCCAGCAAGATCTGGCAACCCTGTGCCCCACCTTTGCGCTGCCATGTCACGTGTTGTTTTTGTTGTATTTGAAGGAAACGTCAGCAAATCTGTGCCTCAATTTTAAAAAAATAATTATAATTTGCTTAACGTCATATTTATGCGACCAAAATGTTTGTGTACTTCTTGAAAAGTGTGCTCCCGAATGTACTCAGCAAAACCCCAGAAGTAAGTGTGTCATTCTGGTGTTTCAAGTATACTGCAATTTCAAAACATTTCGCCTACTCAATGACTTTCTCGTCCTATCTACTCACCAAAGCTAATCAATAGTGTGGAAGAGTGCTGATTCGGACACGGCCATAGGGCTTTACCCATCAAGATGTATAAGTACATGAACTGGGCTGTGTCTGAATCAGAGCCCTGCGCCCTGTCTCCAGCATACAGAGCACTGGCAGAAGTGTGCTGTTTAATGTGCACTGTTTAGCAGTCCCCGAAAAATATCCGCCATACTATTTTCCAACCGTACTGTGGAATTGTCGTAAGCAGGTCGTAAGACTTTGCACCAGTGTTGCCATGTCCGCGGTTTTACAGCTAAATTGGGATACTTTCAAAGTGTAGTCACAGGTAAAAATTAATAGTTGCAATGCATGCACTTATTTTAAAATACGTTTATTTTGGTAAAAAATATATTTTGGGCTAGTTTTGAGTCCACATTTGGCTGGAATGTCTAGCAAGATCTGGCAACCTTGCGCCGCCATGTCACGTGCTGTTTTTGTTGGATTTGAAGGAAAATGTCAACAAAGCTGGGCCTCAAAATGTTCGTGTACTTCTTGAAGTGTGGTCCCGAACGTACTCAACGAAACCTCGGAAGTAAGCGTGTCATCCGGGTGTTTTGAAGTATACTGCCATTTGAAACACTACTACTTTCTCGCCTTATCTTCTCACCAAGGCTGCTCAACAGTGTGGAAGAGTACTGATTCAGACTAGTGATGGGCAGTTCGGCTCTTTTTTTTTTTCCTGAGTCGGCTCTTTCCGTACCGTTCGGTTTGAAGAGTCGGGTCGGAGTTGCAAGTTGTTGGTACTTCCGGTTAATGCAGTAGCTACCGTTCGTTTGGTTGATTCTTTCAAACTACCCGAGCCGCATCTTTTTCTCCCAGGGGCGCGAGCTGGAATTTGAAGCTGTTTCAGACAGCAGAGTCTAGCTGGTAGCAAATTAAGTTAGTAAACTAGCTTTGATATTTTATTCAGACCTAGATCACCTGACCTAAATCATTCAGACCTAAATCACTTTCCCATCTCCGCTATTCTAGCAAAAGTGTAAAACATCGCTGTCGGTCATTGATTGTAACGTTAAATATTACATGTAAGAATAGACATTGAATGGCTATATTTGCATAGGCTATAGCTATTTTATGAGTCTATGCAAATATAAATCTTAGATCATACAATCCAGTAGCCTACTGAAAATGTGGTGGATGGATGGCCGTGTAGGAGAGATAGCCAACCAAATCCGACAAACAAGCCAGTAGTGATGGGCATTCCGGCTCTTTTCAGTGAGTCGGATCATTTGTCTCAGCTCACCAATAAGAGCCGGCTCTTTCGGCTCCCAAACGGCTCTTAATTCAGTAGCATTTCCGGTTTTTCAAAATCAGCCAAAGTTAGCGATATTTTGACCTATGATTGGTGTTTGTGCACATCTATCACTTAAATTTTTCAAAGGAATCTTACCTTCTAATAACCAAAATAACATTATTTAGCATTTTGTTTGTTATAAAAACTATTTAAATAAATGTAAAAACAGTAAGACGCTATTACACATGTGCATTGAAAGTAGGGCATTTTTATGTCTTCAAATAAATTGCACAATAAACACGGTGCGTAGTTGAACATTTCAAAACAAAATAGACACTCATAAAATAGAACATAAAATTGCGTCATAACAAAGAAAAATAAATAAATGTGCAAAACTGCAGCATCAGAACAATTAAACTGGTTTTTAAATTATTAATATTCTCTTTGATTACAGATGGAACTTGAAAAAAATAATAATAATAAAAGTTCCACCAAGACCACAAGCACACAACTAAAATTATGACCATAATACCACCAAACCACCTTTATCATTATGACAGGTTTGCATTCAGAAAGGCAAGCTGCCTCTCTTTTGAGGGGCTGATCCTGTTTCTTCTTTCTGTCATAATCTGTCCTGTTTTGGAGAAGATCCTCTCAGAGGGCACTGATGTTGCCACGATGCAGAGTCATCGAAATATGTGCGCAAGAATAACTATCTTATTTGTGTAACAATAACAATATTAATTAAATATGATGGATATTAAATAATTCCACAACATTATACAGATAAATATACTGCAATTTAAATTGTATAATATAATATGAAACGAAGAATGTTGATGCTCAGTTCAAAAACTTTATTTGTACACAACATGAGAACACATATAACATATAACAACACTTCAGTGCAGTTTATTCAGTCTATTCAAGACCACGTACATCATGACAAGCAGCAATGCAATCAGGCCCTCGCGCTCACGCTGCCGACACACACAGTCAAACAAATGTCTCACCATTCTCGCTAGATTTGGCTCTAAATCGTTATTAACGAACAAGTCAGACCTCGTAGGATTATGGCAAGCCGTTTGAACATTTATTCCTCGAGACTTACTAGTAACTATTCATTAGATACTAGTACTTATTCTTTAGTTACTAGTAACTATTCAAATAGTTACTAGTATCTATTTCAGTTTTACTAGTAACTATTCATTAGATACTAGTAACTATTCCAATTGTTACTAGTATCTATTTCAGTTTTGATAGTACCTATTAATTAGATACTAGTACTTGTTTTTTAGTTACTAGTAACTATTCCAATAGTTACTAGTAACTATTCCAATAGTTACTAGTAACTATTCCAATAGTTACTAGTAACTATTCCATTTTTACTAGTACAATATTCTTAGATACTAGTACTTATATTTTAGTTACTAGTAGCTATTCAGACGAAAGATATCTCCAACCCAGTAAGTACTAGTAACATTGACAACGTGATATCTACGTGGCATGTAAATTGGCTGCTAAATATTAATGAGGAATATTTACTAGTAACTAAAGAATAAGTACTAGTATCTAATGAATAGTTACTAGTAAGTCTCGAGGAATAAATGTTAAAACGGCTTGCCATATCGGCAAGCCGTTTTAACATTTATTCCAATTGCCGGACCCTGCTGTGTGCCGAGTCGACCACTGGGTGGCTTCTCGCTTGCAATTCAATACAATTTGACAGTACAGATGAACCTCGATCCAACGGACACCGATGCAACGGATTCCGGATCCAACGGACACAATCCGCTAGAGTGAATATCTGGTCCGAACGTTTAAAACTCCCGGGTGAAGCGAACCGAGACCGCTACTTGAGTAAGCGTCCGCTTGGCGGCGCGCACGTGTTGTTTACAAGCGTACAAGCGTCGGTTTGCCTGGTTGTTGTGCGCTACATATCTCTTGTTATAGTGATATTTTGTAGTGTCGCATTATTCGCTGCAACGGACAAACGGCTTTAACGGACAACTGCTCCCCCCTATTAGTCCGTTGGATCGAGGTTCATCTGTATTCCAAAGTCCAAAATTGGCAGAAATCCTAGCAGGGAAATATAGTGATGTTTTCACAATGAAACATAAGTTATGTTTGCACAAATATACAGCTTTTCATACCCAAGAAAGAACGGAAGAAATCCGTTATAAAATAGCCTAGGGCCTACAATAGACGAATGCACTGCACTATTATATTACCGACTAAAAGACCTAAAAACTACATCTTTAGCTTATATTACACTAATAAACATAACACGGTGATAATCAATTGTGTTAGTCTGATTATCAAACCAAATGAATTAAACAAATTAGCTCTATTGAAGGACTGTCTGAATGATGTTCAGAGCTGGCTATCTCAAAATTTCCTCCAGCTCAACCCGGATAAAACTGAGGTTTTAATCATAGGCCCCACGCATGTCTCTGATTTCATTCAGTCTAATTTAGGCTCTCTTGCCCTAAATGTAAAATCTGTTTCTAGAAATCTTGGTGTGATTTTTGATCAACATCTTAACTTTGAGTGTCACATAAAGAAATCAGTCCAGACATGCTTCTACAAACTGAGGAACATCTCCAAGATACAGAGAAAATTGTACATGTGTTTGTGTCATCACGCATAGACTATTGTAACTCGCTGTATAGTTGCCTGGGACGCAAAACTATGGTCCGGCTCCAAGTGGTGCAGAACGCAGCCGCCAGGCTATTAACTGGGACAAATAGGAGAGAACATATTACCCCTATTCTAGCATCCTTACACTGGCTCCCAGTTACTTTTAGAGTTGATTTTAAAATTTTACTAATTACTTTTAAAGCATTAAATGGTTTAGCACCTGCCTATATAGTTGAGCTTCTTACCCCTTACCAAACCGGACACTCAGATCTGCTAATCAGAATCTGTTGGTTGTTCCAGATTCTAGGCTAAAGACGAAGGGTGACTGTGCCTTCTCAGTGGTTGCGCCTAGACTCTGGAACAGCCTCCCACTCAACTTAAGAACTGCAAACTCAGTATGCACTTTCAAAAATAACCTGAAAACTCACCTTTATAAACTAGCTTTTACTTTAAAAATATTATTTTATTTATTTATTCATTTATTCTTCTCTTTTTTATTATCTTGTATTTCTGTATACTTATTGTTCTTGTTCTTCTGTTTGTTATATATATTTTGTCATTTTCCTTTGCCTGTCAAAGCACCTTGTATCCTTGCATTAGAAAGGTGCTATACAAATAAAGTTATTATTATTATTATTATTACAACATTAACATAGCCTACTTATAAGGCTATAGGGCAATAACATTAACGAAAAGCAAAAAGTACAACTTTATTCAGCCAACAATGGATCCACAGTTAACGTGCAACATAACACTTGCATTCTTCAAAAATTTGGATAAATAAATAAATGGGCAATAATATTAGTAATATAATAATAATAATAATAATAATAATAATAATGAAAAAATGGCCTACAGATCGTAAATTAGCCTCCGCATGGCAAATTGTAGCCGACAAAATAGCCTGAAATCGAAAACCAATAGGCTAAAAACTAAGCCGATGAAACTAAAAGCATGAGCCTTTATTTAAGATAGAATACGAAAAATTTGTTTTTCCATAGTTCTAATAAAAAATAAACTAAGACAATCGTCTGGCATGATGGGATCGGTTGAGAACGGCCTCCTTCAGTAGCCTACGAGAAACAGTATGAAATACAATAAGCACGCGCTGCTCATCAAAGATGCGAGAGCAGACGATATGGTTTCTTTTTTTATATTACAATATTACAGAATATAATATGGAATATTATTACAGAATATAATATTAGGCTACAGAATTTAAAATATATAATATAATACAGAATATAATATTAGGCTACAGAATAAATTAAAAAAATGTGATCGGGTCCTCACGGGCCAATCAGTTTCACATGTGCTTACCCGAGACCCGCGGCTATTATATCAGTTCCGACCCGGACCCGTGAGACAAGTCAGAATTTTGGACCCGTGTCCGCTCGGGTCTCGGGTATTCGGGTGGACCCGTGAAGACCTCTAATTCGCGTAACCATACCGCCATCTACTGACGAGAATGAGAACATATTTTCTCCTATTGATAGCCCACAATTACATTAAAATAGTTTGTAGATGAGCTGTATTTAATGTCTAATGAAATACAATGAACAGCACCACCTGAACTATGGATCATGAAGAAGCATGTAAATTAATTAACCAAGTCTATGTGGAGACATGCATGCACAATAGGCTAGACGCAAGCACATTCTAGCTGAAAGAAAGACATACAGCCCAAATAGTTAGTACAGCCTAAAAAAAGGGAAATACGCGAACAGTTTTTCTTTTGCCATGACATTTGTGAAAGACAAACCAGAGCGTTGCAGCGAGGGACGCTATAGCAGGCAACAACAGTAAACAACTTTCTTGTTCAATCTGTGCTTTACTCCAGTTTGACTTTCACAAATGTCATGGCAAAAGAAAAACTTCGCGTAGCTCGAAGCGTCCACGTTCGCGTATTTGCCTGAGGTAGGCTATGTTTCGGCCCTAACGTTGGCTAACAAGCTTAATTGGACAACGCATATTTCCCAGAAATCTTAGCCAGAAAGAAAACAATAGATTGCCTACTACTAAGAAATTAGCCTACCAAAGATTATTTTTCTTATTAATATTATAATTAAAAGTGTTTGCAGTAAACTACATTGTCTGCAGATTAGTGTAGACTAGAGGCATGTTCGGAGGCTATTGTAATTTTCTTAAGTGACTAACCATGACACTGTTATGTTTGGGGAATTAAAGGTTTATAAATCCTGTCTCTTTAGCCGTTGCAGCTTTAAGTAGGCTATCATTAATTCTTAATGTATTATCGTAAATTCTTAATTGTCCGAGTAGTTAATTTTATGGTGACATTGTGTTATGTGTGAAAAGGATAAACTGAACAGAGCTGACGAGAAGAAATTAATGAAGACATAATAAAGAAATGTGGCCGGCGAGTGTTGAGGGTTCGGTTTCAACACTGAGTCATGACCGCAAGAGCAAAGCAGACAATGTTTTTGTCGGAATTTGTGTGAGATTAACACATGTAGCCAATGGCACAGTTATTTATAGAATTCTTTTTACATTAATGCAACAACGCGATGTTAACCAGATAATATTCTGCGTTAAAACGTTTTTCTTTGCTTGACAAATGGCCATCGTAGCTAGCCTGCATTCTGCCGTGGTGTCCAGTGAATTGTTTCACGTGATGTCAGTGTCCGTCTGACTTTCAGCATTTCGCTGTAGTACAAGTGAAACATTGAACAGTTAATATTTGAAACGTTGCCTTTGCAATAAACATACGTTTATTAATGTGAAAATAATAACAGTGTAATAAATCAAAAGTATTTAACAGTTGCACATTGTTTTTGTCGAAAATAAACGTCTGCCCTGTTCAGCTCGAACCCCCAATCCTCTGTATAGCGATTTTATTGGCGGTCGGCAAACCGGAGAGCATGCTGGATGTCTGCCTCATGTTTATGCATTCAGTTATTTGAATGAAGATATCTCCAAATGAAGATATCTCCAAATATATTTTTACTAGTTGTTATTCGAGTTGAGGATATCTCCAATTTAATAGATACTAGTTGTTATTCCGATCTAAGATATCAACTATTTGCTTCTGACTAGTAACTATTCCAACAGTGACTAGTATCTATTTCAGTTTTGATAGTAACTATTCATTAGATACTAGTACTTATTCTTTAGTTACTAGTAACTATTCCAATAGTTACTAGTATCTATTCCATTTTTACTAGTAAGAATGTTAATTGAACTATCAAATAGTCATTTTGACTAGTCATTACCGATGACGAGTAAAACAGAAATAGTTACTGTTCTGGCCCGCCAGTGTTCTCTGTTCAATGAATGTAAAGACCTTTATTTTGAATGTTCTGGCCCCGCCAGTTGTTTCTCTTCAAGTAATGTAAATACCTTTATTTTGAAATCTAGCGGCAGGAAGTTTCCCTGACAGGAAGTAGATTGTTTAAGAGAGCATGGCTGAGAAGCATGGAAATGTGTTTCTTCCTCCTGTGTAGCACTTTGAAGGCATTCCCTGTAAGTAAATGTTGAGAATAAGTTTAGTAGCTATATTATTTAGTTGTGTAGGCTACCTAGAACGAATTAGGTTAAGATAAACACTGCATTTTAATGGTAAAGAATTACTAGATCTGATAGCTAAGCCTACAACTTACTAGCGTCCGTTAGCTCACAAGCTGTGATGAGTCTATTGATATCTAGTGTGTTAGCATTTAATCTCCAGTCAGTCTAGATTCATTTATTTTCTGTAATTGTAATATTCATATTACCATGCATTTACTGGTGTATGTCTCTGTATTTCAGTTTCACAACTTTTCATATAAAGATTCCATTTTACCCTCGGTTCCCGGACTTTGTGTGGAGTTGTTTAGCTAACTGGATAGCTGAATAAGGACATTCTGTGAGGCCAGTACAGTGAAAAGGGAGACTCCGAAGCACTACTAATGATCGGACTGCATTGTCATACCGGCTGCCCGAACCAGTAAGACACTGCAACGTCACAAGCTAGGATTAAGGTACAAAACATCTATATCAGCCATGGACAGAACAGAAGCATCAGTTAGATCTGCAGGCTCCCATGCAGGAGAAGCATCAGTTAGAACTGCAGGCTCCCATGCAAGTAGAGCTTCCTCAATAATAGCTCTGGCAGCTGCCACAGCACGTGCTAAAGCCCAAGCCGCACACACCAGAGCTGCCTATTCTCAGAAAGAGATAGAGGTGAAGATTGAAAAAGCCCGTATAGAGGCAACACTTATTGCTCTAGAAAGAGAGAGAGAGGCAGAAGCCGCTACGGCTGAAGCAGAGGTATTGGAGGCTGCAGCCGCAGACCTTGAAGATGAGTTCCGCAGTCGTGGACCAGCATTATCACCTATGCAAACCGCAAAACAGCGCACTGAGGAATATGTACAAAGACACAGCCAACTCAGTGGCGGCAGGCTTTCACTCAAGGACGCAGACGCACAGGATGAGCAGAGGGCCCCCAGTTGCAGTGCATATGTATCAGTATGTAGAGATGGCCCACTAACCCTTTACGGCCCATACAGACCAGCCTCACCAGCTCACACAGCCCAGCATGCTGACCACGGCCCATGCGGACCAGGCCCATCCACTCACACAGCTCAGCGTGCTGACCACGGCCGTCCAGGGCCAGGCCTACCGGCCCACACGCCCAAGCTTAATTACTGTAGCCCCGCCAGACCTGAGGCTCCACACTGCTCCAGTGACACAGCCACATCTGACCTAGCAAGGTACTTAGCACGGAGTCAGCTAGTGTCATCAGGACTCGTCAGGTTCGACGACAAGCCAGAAAATTATCTATCGTGGCGAAGCTCATTTATTAATACTATCGAAGGCCTAGGTCTTAGGGCAGGAGAAGAAATGGATTTATTAGTTAAATGGCTAGGCCCAGAATCTGCAGAGCATGCACGCCGCATTAAGTCAGTGAATGTGACGGATCCAGCAGCAGGATTACGGCTCATATGGGAGAGGATAGAGGAGATGTACGGCTCGCCTGAAGCTATAGAGGATGCCCTCTTCACAAAACTCGAGAAATTCCCAAAGATATCACCCAAGGAGCCTCGTAAACTTAGAGAGCTCTCCGATTTGCTGTTAGAGATCGAGTCTGCAAAACAGGAAGGATACCTGCCAGGCCTCTCCTATCTCGACACAGCATGTGGGATAAATCCAATAGCGGAGAAGTTGCCGTATGGGCTCCAGGATAAGTGGGTGATGGAAGGCTCACGGTACAAGCAAGAACACAGAGTCCCATTTCCCCCGTTCCGGTTCTTCTCTGAGTTCGTGCGCAGACAAGCAAAGGCACGCAACGACCCAAGCTTTATTTTGTCCTCCAACACTGCAAGCGGAAAAGACAAGGTTAGCGAGAATCACAACTTCAGCAGCAGAACAGTCTCTGTGCATAAAACAGACACGTTCCCCTCTGACTCCATGCCCTCTGCTGAGGACCCAGAGAAGCAATGCCCGTTACATCACAAACCGCACCCCCTGCAAAGGTGCCGCGGCTTCAGAGAAAAACCAATCGAAGAGAGGAAGAACATATTGAGGGAGTATAACATCTGTTTTAAATGCTGTGCATCGAATAGACATGTAGCCCGTGACTGCGAGGCAGAAAACAAATGCACCGAGTGCAATAGTTATCCACACACGACAGCGCTGCACCCAGGCCCAGCTCCATGGGTCCCCAAGACGTCGCCACGCCCTACAGAGCATGGCGGGGAGAGCAACGAAGTACAGGAGATCGCTGTGGCATCCAGTTGCACCGAGGTATGTGGGGAGGGCTTCAATGGCAAATCCTGTTCCAAAATATGCCTCGTCACGGTCTACCCAGCAGGCAACCGCAACAAGGGCAAGAGGATGTACGCCATGCTGGACGACCAAAGCAACAGGTCGTTAGTGCGCTCCGGGTTTTTTGACATGTTCAGTGTGGATGGACCCACATATCCGTACACGTTGAAGACTTGCTCTGGTGTAGGTGAAGCGTCAGGCCGCCGAGCTACAGGGTTCACTGTGGAGTCTGCAAACGGCGTCATCAGCCTTACCTTACCTACGCTCTTGGAATGCAACATGATTCCAGACAACAGAGACGAAATCCCCACTCCAGCTGCCGCGCACGGCCACCGCCACCTCAGAGCTATAGCCAGTGAAATACCGCAAGTGGACACGAATGCTCAGATCCTGATGTTGCTAGGCAGGGACCTACTGAGGGTGCACAAGGTGCGTGACCAGATCAATGGTCCACACGACGCACCTTACGCGCAAAGGCTCGACTTAGGGTGGGTGATAGTCGGCGACGTGTGCCTGGGCAGCACACATAGGTCACCTGAGGTCACCAGTATGAAGACCTACATCCTGGAGAACGGCAGGCCAAGCCACTTTCCTCCATGTGAGAGCCACTTGAAGGTTAAAGAGAAACTCTTCCCTACTTATCAACCCCAGCCTATCAGCAGCATGAGACACGGTGACAACCTGGGCGCATCAGTGTTCCATCAAACCAAGGATGATCACAAGCTCGCACCATCAGTGGAGGATCTCCTGTTCCTTGACACAATGGAAAATGAATTCTTCCAGGATTCAGCAAACAGTTGGGTGGCTCCGCTACCGTTCCGCCAGCCGCGGATGAGTCTGCCTAACAACCGCCGTTATGCCATGAGTCGCCTAAAGCCTCTGTCCACGCACATCACAGGGAACCCGCACCCCAAACGATGGGAGCGCTTCTCCACATGGAAATCTATGGTCAGGGCAGTGGCCAGACTCAGACACATAGCCCACTGCTTCGCTGACCTGCACAATGATGAAGACTGCGCTGGGTGGCACATTTGTAAGAAGGCTATCTCTGGTGAGGCGTTTGAGGAGGCAGAGAGATTTGTCATCAGAGATGTGCAGCATGAAGTCTATGCAGAGGAGATCCACTGCATCACCGCAGAACGTAACCTTTCCCATCAAAGCACACTCATCAAGCTGAACCCCACCATCGACAGCAGTGGCCTGCTGCGAGTAGGTGGGCGCATCAATCAGTCAGGTCTTGAGCTAAAGGAAACGAACCCAATTATCTTGCCTGGCAGCCATCACGTCACCATACTTCTTGTGCGACACCACCACGAGAGAGTGCAGCACCAGGGGAGGCACTTTACAGAGGGCGCCGTCAGAGAGAGTGGCCTGTGGATAATGGGAGCGAAGAGGTGCATCGGAAAGATCATTAACAAATGCGTCATCTGCAGGCGGCTCAGGGGCAAGATCGAAGAACAGATAATGAGTGAACTTCCTCCAGACCGTCTCCAAGCATGCCCTCCCTTCTCGTACGTGGGCATGGACATGTTCGGGCCATGGGAAGTGTCCGCAAGGAGAACACGTGGGGGTCAGGCAAACAGTAAGAGATGGGCGATACTGTTCACCTGTATGTGCACGAGGGCTGTCCACATTGAAGTTGTCGAGGAAATGAGCTCTTCCAGCTTCATTAATGCGCTGAGGCGTTTCTTCGCGTTGCGCGACCCAGCCAAACAGTTACGCTCAGACTGTGGGACCAATTTCGTTGGAGCGTGCAGAGAAATGGGCATCAATGCTTCAGAGCAGGGTAAGGTCCAGAATTACCTGCAAGACCAAAGATGTGCATGGATCTTTAACCCACCCCACTCATCCCACATGGGTGGAGTGTGGGAACGGATGATCGGGGTGGCGCGGCGTATACTGGACAGCATGCTCCTGCGCGCTGGTCAAGCACATCTCACTCACGACACACTCACCACATTCCTGGCTGAGGTCACAGCCATAATCAATGCTCGCCCCTTGATTCCCCTCTCGTCTGATCCAGAGCATCTCCGCATTCTGTCACCCTCTACCCTGCTGACCCAGAAGTCAGGAACTTCTCTGCTGCCATTGGGAAGCTGCAGCCCAAGGGAGATCCTAAAGAACCAGTGGAAACGCGTTCAGTTGCTGGCTGATGAATTCTGGAATAGATGGCGGAAAGAGTACCTTAGCACTCTGCAGTCGCGGCAGAAATGGCAACACAGAAGACCGGACATCAAGGTAGGAGATGTCGTTCTACTCAAGGAGAAGCAGGCCAGAAGAAATGAGTGGCCTATGGGGGTCATCATAAAGACGGTCCCGAGCCAGGATGGACTCATAAGGAAGGTTGAAGTTAGGGTCGTTGAGCAAGGGGCAACAAAGAACTTTTACAGGCCCATTTCGGAACTAGTGTTCCTTCTATCACCAGAGTAAGGTGTTATAGTGTGTTATGGTATCTCTAAGATACCAGACGGGGAGTGTTCTGGCCCGCCAGTGTTCTCTGTTCAATGAATGTAAAGACCTTTATTTTGAATGTTCTGGCCCCGCCAGTTGTTTCTCTTCAAGTAATGTAAATACCTTTATTTTGAAATCTAGCGGCAGGAAGTTTCCCTGACAGGAAGTAGATTGTTTAAGAGAGCATGGCTGAGAAGCATGGAAATGTGTTTCTTCCTCCTGTGTAGCACTTTGAAGGCATTCCCTGTAAGTAAATGTTGAGAATAAGTTTAGTAGCTATATTATTTAGTTGTGTAGGCTACCTAGAACGAATTAGGTTAAGATAAACACTGCATTTTAATGGTAAAGAATTACTAGATCTGATAGCTAAGCCTACAACTTACTAGCGTCCGTTAGCTCACAAGCTGTGATGACTCTATTGATATCTAGTGTGTTAGCATTTAATCTCCAGTCAGTCTAGATTCATTTATTTTCTGTAATTGTAATATTCATATTACCATGCATTTACTGGTGTATGTCTCTGTATTTCAGTTTCACAACTTTTCATATAAAGATTCCATTTTACCCTCGGTTCCCGGACTTTGTGTGGAGTTGTTTAGCTAACTGGATAGCTGAATAAGGACATTCTGTGAGGCCAGTACAGTTACTATCAAAACTGAAATAGATACTAGTAACTATTGGAATAGTTACTAGTAACTAAAGAATAAGTACTAGTGTCTAATTAATAGTTACTAGTAAAACTGAAATAGATACTAGTAACTATAGGAATAGTTACTAGTAACTGAAGAATAAGTACTAGTATCTAATGAATAGTTACTAGTAAAACTGAAATAGATACTAGTCACTATTGGAATAGTTACTAGTCAGAAGCAAATAGTTTATATCTGAACCGCAGAGCCCCATAGAATTCAATAGCAAAAAATCAAAATTTCTTACTAGTAAAAATGGAATAGATACTAGTAACTATTGGAATAGTTACTAGTAACTAAATAATAAGTACTAGTATCTAATGAATAGTTACTATCAAAACTGAAATAGATACTAGTAACAATTGGAATAGTTACTAGTAACTAAAGAATAAGTACTAGTATCTAATGAATAGTTACTAGTAAAACTGAAATAGATACTAGTAACTATTTGAATAGTTACTAGTAACTAAAGAATAAGTACTAGTATCTAATGAATAGTTACTAGTAAGTCTCGAGGAATAAATGTTAAAACGGCTTGCCATATAGGATCGCATCTAACTCAGACATCATAGGATCTAACTATTTGTCTTGTGTTCATTTACAAAACAAATCGGCTCTTCAGATATGCGAGTCGGCTCCCAACGTTCACCTAAAAGAGCCGGCTCAAAGAGCCGACTCGTTCGCGAACGACACACCACTACAAGCCAGATCTTGATGCGCGTGTGTGTGTGTAGGCTACAGGAGCCCGTTTCGTTCATTAGTTTGAAATAGTAGATTTGGTAGATTTATTTGGACACCATGAAGTATGTTTATTTGAACCATTAGGCTAACGTTATTTATTTAGCCTATTCTATTATACAAAATTGTATGTATCTGTTCACTATTGTGTTGGTCACGAGTTCTAAAATAAAAATGCCACCACTTTAAATAAGAAGTAGCCTATTTTCTGAACACAATCGCATATTCATTCAGTTTTATAGTGCAATTCGGTTGCAAACAGCCACATGTAATAATTTCGTAATAAAAAGTAGGCGTCTCGGACTATCATTAGATATAACAGAATACTTTTGTCAATGTTTCTGGTTGATCCGAGGCTGAGTAGGCTAAACCTGATTATTAATCGTGTCGGCTGCAGCATTTGCTTTCTGTTAAAACTCGAAAGAACTTTGGTTTGTGTCACGGCTCTGGGGCCGTGGGATAGGCCTATTGCCGCGGCTCTGAGTCGAGTCAAGGTCAAGGTCAAGGATATCTTTATTATCCCCTAGGGGTAATTAGTTTCACAGCCAGCAGTAGAAAACAAAACAAAACAAAAACAACAACAAATAGACAGGACAAGAAGTACAAACAATAAATATCATAAAACAGACTACAGGACGAGAAGTACAAAACAAAGAATGTCACTCACTTTATGTTGTTAAGAAGGCCAATAGCAGCAGGAACAAAAGAGTTCTTGAACCTGTTGGTCCTGCACCTTGGCACAATAAATCTGCGGCCGGAAGGGAGCAACATAAACGCTTTAAAAAGCGGATGGCTCGGATCAGCCAGGACAGCACGGGCTTTCTTCAAGGACCTGATCTTATACAGGTCATTTAGACTGTTTAAAGTCATGCCAGCGACCTTACCACAGACTTTAATAAGACCTTCTAATCTATTTCTATTTTTAATGCTGATTGACCCATACCAGCCTATAAATGAAAACGTAAGCACAGATTCAATAAAACAAGAATAAAACATTTTCATAAAAGTGTTATCCACGTTAAAATTACGAAGCTTGCGATAAAAATACATACGCTGATGTACCTTTTTACACACAGCGTCGACCTGTGGCTCAAAGGTCAGTTTATCGTCAATTAAAGTGCCCAGATATTTATAGTGATTGACGACCTCGACTGTCTGATCACCAGTGACCACAGGGGAGATGACTGCAGGATTCTTCCCAAAATCTACAATCATCTCTTTAGTTTTGGCCACGTTGATGTCTAAAAAGGAGGACTTACACCACTCTAAAAAATCTGCCACCACAGGGCCATGATCAGGATTGTCATGGCTCACTAGGGACAGAATAACAGTGTCATCAGCAAACTTAATTATGTGATGCCCTGCATATTGGCTCTGACAAGCATTAGTATATAAAACAAATAAAAGCGGTGATAAAACGCAGCCCTGGGGTGATCCAGTGGATGATAAAAGAATATTCGATAAAACACCATTTACCTTCACACGCTGTGACCTGTCGGTTAAAAAATCCAGCAACCAGCATAATAGACCATGATCAATGTTGTGAGTGGTCTTCAGTCTTTGCACTAAAATATAAGGCTGGATACAAGTTGAGTTGATTTCGTGTTGATCAGAGTCGGGTAGGAAGCGACTGTAGGTACATCTTTTAACCATTACCAGTAATAATAATCACTTTGGAACGAGCTGGGCGATTATCTAATTCACAAAAATGTGTGCAATATTGTTAAATCAAATTAAAATGTATTTGTAAATGATTATAAAACAGATTCGTGCGACCTATTTTGTTGGGCGCATCACTACTGCTGCTCAACCTAGGTTACAACTAGTGACACGACTCCCGGCTGTAGTAGAAAGCAGGCAGAGTCATAGCCAGAGCTAAAAGCCAGACCCGTGGGTAAGCACGATTCCCTCGAACTGTCCAGTCGACTCAGCATAAAGAGTCGTTCAAAAATAACGATTCGTTCGCGAACTGCACATCACTAATTCGGACACGACCCGGGTGCGCCGAGCACTGAACTATATGATACGCTCTATGGTGGGAAGCGCCACAGTTCCCGTCCCGACCGTGCAACTGTAACTGGTTGGATGGAACTACAAAGCTAGCTACAGCTTTTTACAAGTTAGGGTTTATAAACGGCAAGTTTAATGTGAGTGACTGTGCGACCGACACGGCTTGGGTGCCATGACTCAGTTATACAAGTAGCGTTACGCGTTTCCCACCTGGTTTGGAAATAATTGTTTTGAGCTGGCGAGTAATATGACATAACACAAGGAACATGTAGCCTGTCTGCTTGCTAACCGGGAAGTCTAACATTGAAACAAAACGCGATTAGCCTACGAGGCTGTCTAGCCACGGTTGCTAGCTGTCTGGTTTACCTAACGTTACATGCTTGCCGCGCAAATACGAATAAATAGCAAAACACAGTAGGGGGCCGAGTTCTGCATAACGTTATAAATCTTAAGCAATTTAGCGAAGTTTCTAGCTAAATAACAATTTAGGACTGTTTAAATAATTATGACGTTTTTTTAAATCAACACATGATTTTCTTTTAATTCTCAGGAGTTATAAGAATGCGCTAGCTTTCCCGCCACTTAGCAACAACAAATAATCTAATGTCGTTATTTTCAGTTATTAGATAACTGAATTTACATTTACATCGTTTGACAGACGCCAGATGCTCATATCTAGAACTATCGTTTTCCTTAGTTACATTTTAATCTCGTAGGGTAGGCTGCAGACCGTGATAAATCGTATTACCTATGGTAGATTCAGCTGGGCAGTAACTGACGACACCTTACCTGGTTCCGTGCAGTGGTTTGAAGCTACCCTCCGTCGCTGACAGCAAAATAGACTACGGTATTGGTGTGGAAGGGTAACGTTAGCTCCAGAACAGTGTCCTCGGGGGGTTTCGTCTCCGTATCTTCCAGGTATCTTCTCTACAGACGCTTTTCAAATCGAACTGTTATTCATCAATTTTAAACAGTAGGCTATCAGGCAAATTGACAGCAGACTTAGCCCCGCTGTTACAACTGGATTTGAAAGGGCAACGAACATAAGCAGTTCCAGAAAAGCGGTAAGTGGTATAACGTTATGTATTTATATATATATTTGTATATCCTTACTAAGTAAGGGCCTTAGTAACCTAACAGGTCGCTCGGTAGCGTGTAATGGCAGTCATGCTTATTGATGGGTTGTAGCCTACGACACTGCTACTAAAAAAGGTATGAATAGAGGTAATTATCGCAACTGTGCCACAAACATCTTGCACGGTACATGAGAAGCAACTGATGTGAACGAAACGGGAAGACTTGGCAGTTCAATTAAGGCATCGATCTCACGGTAAGCGTCAATTTATCTAAATAGAAGTGTGATTATGTCCTGCTTATCGCCAAAAAATAGCAATATTTTTTCATATGCGGTTTAATGACGGATTACAGGTTCAATGATTTGAGAATAAGGTTGGTCTATTTAGACGGTAGCCTAAGGGCCGAAACATAGGCTACCTTACGCGAACGCTTCTTGTTCGATCTGTGCTTTCCTCTGGTTTGTCTTTCACAAATGTCATGGCGAAAGAAAACTAAGCTGTTTGCGTAGCTCAAAGCATCCACGTTCGCGTATTTGCGTAAGGTAGCTACTAGCCTATGTTTCGGTAACCTGGCTAACGCGATGACGTGGTTGAGACTCTAGGATGTTTCGGCCCTAATTCACGATATTAATAAATCAAGAGACAGCGTCGCATGTTGCCTACCTTCATTGCAAATAGAGACTTGCGCGTTACATTGTGTACTGGATGATACATTAGCATTTATTCTGTATTTCAAGTCCAATAAGATTAATACAGTAGGCTAAATAGCCCAACTTTTTTATATTAGTGGACAATGGTCTCCTGTGCAAGACGAGAAGCAACCGATATGTGCATGCGCTCCTGTGTGTGTCTTTGAATGAACATTGCACAATGAAAATTAGTTTTGGCTTTGCACTGGCGGCTCGTGCCCGTTTACACATCGCACACGTCGCTGAAGACTGATGCATTCTCATTAGAATGGTGTGCATTTGGGAACTGAGTGTGTGACACCAGACCTCTGTTATATTATTTTTTGAGAAAAGTGTATCTCTTCTGTGTCCTCTTCATCTTCAGCTTGATGTGTTTTATAAAATCAAAGCAGTACTAATGTGCACACAACATTAACAGTGATTGCATTATAGTAGCGGAGCAGGGGGGCACCAAGGGGCCTTCTGCCCCTGGGTCCACTTATTTCTCATTTAAAAAAACAAAAAATGGTATATTAACTCTTCCTATTTTACTAGTAGGCCTAATATAATTCTGAAATGATATTTGATGATAATAGGAATTATCCCATAATGGATGATTTATAAACTGGATTGTCATTTCAATGCAGTTCATTCCTCACATAGGCTACTCCTTTTCTGACTTGCGGGAGACGGGGGAGGGGCTTTGCTTGCCTGACTCAAAGAAACGTGAGTCCATCTGAATAGGCTACGAAGGGAGAAGGGGTTGAAACTAAAAATGGCATGCCACGGCTGTGACTGCCGCTGCCATTAGATGCCAAGTGGCAGGTAGCTGCCAGAATTGAGTGCCACGTACGGGCAAACCCAACAAATCACTTTAATTACTATTTGCCAAAATGAATCTATTGAGGGGTAGTTGGAAAACAAAATTGCTAGCCAACTCTCTCTCTTGGCAGTAGCATACTAAAATTACTTCTCGATTAGCATGGCCGTATCAACCAACCATGGGCCCTGGAGCACGCATCCCCCCCCTTGTAGAGACCGTGGTCTGTGCCTATTGGCCCCTCATAGTAGAGGCTGTGGACCGTGCCTAGGGACCCTCATAGTAGAGGCCGTGCCTAGGGAGGGCCCCTAGCCACAATCTCTACTATGAGGGCCCTCCCATCTGGGTAGATTTGATTTAGATTAGTGATATCATTTTGTGAAATGCATTGAACATAAACATGGTATGTTAAAAATTTCGGGTCCCTAAGTCCGGGGGTATATGCCCCAGTTGCCCCATCCATAATACGGCCATGTCGATTAGGCTACCTCCCGTGCTGCAACGGTAGGTGCTATAGGCCTACCGAATGGCTGAGGGAAAGACAACCTTGACACATGGCAAAATATTCTTGCGGTGGCTAGTGTAGCCTAGTTAGCTAGTCGTGTATTGTTTTTGTTGTCGTGTATTGTGATTGGCTAGCTAGACAGTCTGACACTAATTTGCATACAGGGAGCCTAGAGGGGTATAAAATGTGTTGCACCCTGCGCTTGTGGTCAGTCTAAAGTTCCGCTCTGTATTATGGACTGCTTTCGCTTTAATAAAGAGCAATGAGTTCTGGTCAGGATCCGCTTGACTTGTCACTTAGCGCAATCGCTACAATGTCCCGCAAAATATCACAATAACTCAAGTGTGTTCTTCTGTTTGTCTCTGCTTTTCTTCATTTATAGGCTATTGATACAGCTTTTTACCCCATCTAGTGCCTCATATGGAGATTGCATTTCATAAAAACAATTGCTTAACTACTGTACCATCAGTGTTCCCATGTCCGCGGTTTGGGACGGGTACCGGGGTTTCTTGGGTCTAACGTTACGTTACTGCTGGTTGAGGGCTTCGGTGGTGTTGTCAGACAAGCTAACTGGCAACCAACTGAGACTGCTGATACAGAGATGGGTGTGGTACCAACGTCGTAATACTACTGGCTCACAAGCTTTGTTAGAGGCGGAAACCAAACTCTGACAACTTAGACGGAGATAAACACGCACTCTTTTACGTCTTGTTTTTTATGATAAATTCATAATATTTCACAAATAAATTCACTAAAAGGAATACTTTTATTCTGCATCTTTCCGCAAGCTCTGGATGTTTTTTTTAAATTTTATTTTTAATTAAAGATTTTTTTAAATTCTTCATCTACTTTTAAATGTTGTATCTATAGCCTTTAATGCACTTTGAGATTGTTCTATGATGAAAAGCGTGTTGCAGATAATATGCATTATTATTATTTTTATTATTATTATTATTATTATTATTATTATTCTTATTTCTCCTGACTCATTTTCCTATAGAACTCTATTGGGGGAAAAAAGTCAGGAGAAGAAACCTTTAAAGTGATCCATCCACATCTACTCCGTATCTGGCCGCAGAGTGATGGTTTGGGGCTCGTTTGATACCTTGGACCCTTGATGACTTACAGCCATTTAGCCAGTTATGTGTTCCATACTGTTCCAGTATAATTTAGAAAGGTTATAGTATCGCTTGTAACAGTACCTGAAAATAAGATATCCAGAGTCTTTTGATGTTGATGGGTCACAGACTTCGGCAAGTAATAGCATGCAAAGGATATGCGACCAAATATTAAATGTGATGCTTTTAAAATACGTTCAAGCAAAGGGTGTGAATACTTATGTAAATGTGATTATTTCCGTTTTTATTTTATTTATTTTTAAAAATTTGTTTCTGATTTTTTCCCCTTTTTCTCCCAATTTAGTAGCCAATTGAACCCCTATTCTAATTCAATTCCCCCCCGTGTAGCAACCGCTAGAGAACCACCGCTGCACAACCCCGTCAATCGGCACTTTTTTCAGGGAGGACGCTACGTCCTCTACAGGGCGCAGCTCCTGACCGTGACACGCCCTGGGTCCCCCTGTGCGCCGCGGTTCTCTCCGAGCCCCTCCCCCCACCCGGAAGCGACCGCCAATTGTCGCCTCCACAGGGCACCGGCCACGCTCGGCTATGGCAGGACCGGGGCGCGAACCCCGATCCTCGGAGTACAACTGCGCTGACTGAAAGTCAGCGGTCTTTACCGCTGTACCACCGCGGCGGCCCGTTTTTATTTTTTATATAATCCTGAAGATATCTAAACACTTTAATTTGCACATTATAGAGAATTGCAAGGATATGCCAAGAGGAATGGGCAAAAATGTCCAGAAACAAGTGTGCCAAGCTCGTAGCTTCTTTCCCAAGACTTGAAGCTGTAATCGCTGCCAAAGGTGCAGCAACCAAGTATTAGGCTAAGGGTGTGTACAGATATGTAACCCCTAAATAACCTATTTAGTAAAATAAATTATGCATATTTTCTAAAAACCTGTTTTAACTTCGTCATTATTGGCTATTGTGTGTAGATGTTTGAGGCAAAAAATGAACTCAATCTATTGTAGTATAAGTCGAACGTAATAAAAGGTGGAGAAGGTTAAAGGGGTGTGCGGCTTGACTGTAAGCAACAATCTTGGAAAATTGTGGTGGGCACTCAAAGTTTTGCAGTTATGATGTTTTGAAGATCATCTGTCCTGGAAAATAAACGTATTTACAGTAAATAAAAAATTAAAATTTTTGTTTTTTTATTTTGAAGAAAATTTCTTTAAAATTTTAAAGTGAACATTTGAAAAATCATTGGTAATACATTTGAGTAATAATGTCTCAGACAAGATAAGTTTGTTTGAGGTCTCTAGATCAGATGTGACTGAAGCTATTTCAATTTGAATGTGCTTCTTTTGAAGAAATATACCGTTCAAATTTACAAAGCATTTCGAACATTTTTTAAAACCATTTGTCGTAAACTTGAGTAATAATGTCTCCAATCAGATTAAAGTTGCACTGTAAAAAATTTCCTGTAGAATTTACAGTAAATTACTGGCTACTGGTTGCAGTAAAATTACAGTAAGTAATATACAGTAACAGTACTGTAAATGTAATACAATACAGTATTGTATATATATTACAGCGCACTCTTGTAATTTTACAAAAGGAATGCTGTATTATATTACAGCGCACTCTTGTAATTTTTGGTACTTACTGTATTTTTACTGCAACTCAGTTTTTTAATTGAATCTTTTTTTTAAACTTGTAGCTGCACTTTTTTATTTCTGTTTTAGAGTGTTGTTTACTTATTTTTCTATCAAAATAGCCTAAATGGTGTAATATTCAAATACTCAAAAAGCTTCAAGGACCTTTGATTTCTAAAACCTAACTCCTAAACACAACCCAACTGGTACTTTACAACCAAAGCCTACATGGGCTCTTTGTACTCCAAAAACTCGCATAGGCACCGCTAGACTGTTATTTTGCCTTAATGACTACACTAAATACACTAAAGCTGTCAGGTTGGGAACCCATAGGTTCACACATATTGTTCCTTGTTTTATAATGTCCTACTTATGGAAATGTGGCCAACCTGTTTTACTGGTATAGCGTAATGGTTTAAAATAAGTCCACTTTCCCAGGAAGACTGTGAAAAGTGATTTACCACAAGGGAAACAGACCTGCTCCTGCATGAAGTTAAAGCGCACATGCAGATAATAGCATTATAATGAACTGTGAATGAATTGTGAAATGTGCTGCGAATTTGTTTTTGTTTCAAATTAGACTCTTAGTTCTCTTTAAAATTGTTTGTTCAGTTATGGAATAACAGGTGAAATTCAGTTAACATGGTGAAATTTATCTCCGTTTTTTAACCGTAGGCTATCGAAAAAACCTTATGCACAGTGAATCCCGGGGACTATAGCCTAGGCTATTTGAAAACCAATAAATGCAATATTCACTGGACTTTTTTCAGTCAAAACCATTCCATTGACTTACAGGCTGTAAGCCTAGGTGAAGAGAGCTGTGTTGTAATTACATCTGAAGCGAATTTTCAGAACTCAAATGTCCGTCTATTGCAGTGCTCAAGTTGAATGACAATTCACGCATTAGGTGTAAATGACAATTCACGTATTAGGCTTGATATAGGTGTTATCAGCAACGTTTTTAATGGATAGCCATTGTCCCGTAACAGAAGATTGTCCCTCCAGAGGATTACAGGAATTATGGGCAAATATAGGTTAAGTCATAGCTTGATCCAGGATAATTGTGAATAGTCTATACGTGTAACCTTACACGTACCATCGCACATCGCCTGGATGTAGATGAAATGGGCTGAAAGCAGTTTAATGTGGCATTCCCCTTTGCTGAGGGACAGGTACAGTGCTGTGAAAAAGTTTTTCCCCTTCCTGATTTCCTCTATTGTTGCATATTTCTCGCACTGGATGTTTTCAGATTTTTAGACAATATATAATATTGATTTTTAGGGAAACCGGGTGAACAAATGACACATTTGTTTTTTACTAATTTCATTTATTTAATGAACAAAAAATCCCAACAACCATTTCCATTATAACCTCTTGCATTTGAATGGATCTCTATGGGAATTGGGGGGTGGGACTAGATTTAGCTATAAATTATGCTGGAACAGTATGGAATACATGTTGGTAAAATGGCATCAGGGGTCTGAGGTATCAAACGAGCCTCAAACCATCACTGTTGCCAGATATGCAGTAGATATGGATGGTCGGCATGGAAATCAATAATTGACTATTGAAACACGGAAACAGTGAACAATTCTGTTTATTAACAGTATAAATTTACAAATTTAGAAACAAAAACAGAAACAATAGGCTTAATGAAAAATAGGCTACAACATGTCAGCCTAAATGAACTGGAACATAATTAGCAATTAGGCTATTTACCAGCAGCTTTGTATCTACAATAGACCATAAAATAATTCTAACTTCAAGCCGCTTTTTTCTCATTTTAATTTTTCTCAACCTCTGTCTGACTAAAGGCCATTGCCAAAGTGAGTCCCTCCTATGCGACTGACTTATTCCTCGCAAGAAAACCAACGGAGTGACAACAGCCACGCTGTACTGAATACATCTTGCTATTTTATTGCCCTGCAGTGCTGGAGAGGCTAAGGTTTCCACAATCCTGCAGGCATCACAATATACGGGGCTTTTTAAATCTGTAGTTTAGTTTATAATTTCAAACAAACATGAATAGCCTACTGTAATTGGGATGGATACAAGATACATTCTTGCCATTTAATTTCAGGATCGATAGACAATTTGTTTCATATTAGCTTGTTAAAAAATTTCAGTCAAACAGATGTATTTTTTTATGATTATTTAAGTCACCACAACTAAGCTTGGTCAGGGCATTATGAGCTCATTGATTTTCTTCTGCCACAGCAACAAGTGGCGAGCCCTGACAACTTTAATGAGGTATGAGGTAAGTGGTTGAGGAGACGGTGCTGTTCCATACAGTACAGAAGCCAGCATTTCAAGCCGTGCTCCATGACTTTTGATAAGCAATATGAGCTTCCAAACAGATGGTAGCCTACTTCTCCCAAACAGCTGATGAGTGGTTCTGAGGTACGCGGCAAAATTTGTGGTGTTATACTCTCGTAACATTCTTTTTTACCCCGCATACCCGACACAAAATGCTCCCATATGAGCTGATGGCCATAACCAATATGAGTACTGTTTTATAAGTACTTATAAGAACTCCAAGGACTATTTTTTTTATCAATGAAATACTGAGAGCTACATATGTGAAATGGGTAAAACATTTCCTGGATCATAAAGTGTGCAAAATGTGAGGGTGAACTCCTAAAGATCTATGATGCAAAATACAGGCAGTGTATCCTATTGTCCCATAGTATCTCCAAATATATCCAAAATGGCTAAATTATACATTATACATAAATATTATACATATGTATATTTAACTACAAATCAACTGTTTTGGCTCATAAATCTCACGTTTACATCATTTTCAAGTGGGAACCTATTTTGCACATACACTGCCTGGCCAAAAAAAAGGTCGCGCACACTAACATTTAGTTGGACCGCCTTTAGCTTTGATTACGGCGCACATTCGTCGTGGCATTGTTTCGACAACCTTATGCAACGTCACAATAGGGTTGTCACGATATCCAATAATATCGGATATGGCGATATTTGAAAATATCACAGAAATGACTGTCTGTAGCCACGATTTTTACATTTTTTATTATTGATATTCTAAGGACAAAACATGCATACATACTTTTAAATAATAATATTGGTCGGAAATAATACGTGAGTTTATATTTCAAAATTTGTCAAATAGTTATAAAATAACTAAAAATATTTTGATTACTGCATGTGCCGTGGCCTGCCCGACAAAAATGAGTGTTGGAAAACTCAATTTTCTATTTTAGTTTTGATGCCTCGCAACAAATTCTGTTTGCTGTGTTTTTTTAAATATTTGGTTATTATTATTTGCTCTGTATTTATTATTTTGTTACCATTAGCCTATTCGTATACTGGTACTAATTAATTATCTGATGCGCAATGTTAACAGCGGAGTGAGGATGGTTATTACATTGATTTTCCCATTTTCAGTGGAAGGTTAGGGTAAGGTAGGATGTAGGATCAAATTACAATGTCTGATCGCTTGCGTTCATCCTTGCAGAGGGGCTAGTGCAATAGATGTAACAGCAACGGTGTCCATGTATTATCCTATCTTGTGACTGATTAGTTAAGAGAAAGCGAGAGAAGATGGCGGATTTAATTTTTATTTTTTAAATTTTATTTCCATTTTTTTCTCAATTTGGTAATTGACCTAATTCAATTTCCCATGTAGCAACCACTTTGATAATCCTCCGCTAGACTCCGTTAGCCAGTAGTAAGAAAGAGGTCGCCACGCCCTCTTCAGGCTGTGACTCCTCAAGCTCCTGACCGTGATTCCAGCTCGCCCGAGGTCATTTTGTATGTGACGATTCACACCCACCGAGTCCTCCCCCCACTTCGGGAGTGGCCGCCAATTTCCACTCCCTCAAGTCACCGGCCATACTCGGATCTGGCAGGACCGGGGATCGAACCCCCGATCTTCGGGGCGCAACCGCACAGACAAAGTCTGTGCCTTGGACCGCTACTCAACCGCGGCCCCTACAAACCCAATGATAACGGAGAACCAGCGAATGTCGACGAGGTAACATGCCGTAAATGCATTAAAAAGTTGTTACAACTAAGGATGGGAATAAACATTTTCGCTAACTACACAGTCATTATGAGTGAAGAATACAGAATACGAATTTTAGGTGGTGAAAACTATTTTTTTTTAATGATCTCACACATAGACATTCAGCGTTTCCCCTACCTTGCAATAGGCAGCACGGCCCTCCCCGCCTATGGAGCTTGCCGCCCCGCCTGAAAATATAAAATGCTGATAATTAGTGTTTGGATTTACGGCAATTCGTGGCCACGCGCAGTAGAAAGGATTTGTTTTGGTTACGTTAACACTAGAAAGCGAAAGTAAAACCCCCCGTCTTCTCCCGTAACATCTAATAAGGTTGGAGAATACAGAGCAAGGAATCTGAAACCATTCCTCTTTACAGAATCTCTCCAGATCATCCAGAGTCCTAAGTCCTCTCTTGTGCACTCTCCTCTTCAGCTCAGCCCACAGGTTTGCAATGGGGTTTAGGTCAGGGGACTGAGATGGCCATGGCAGAAGCTTGATTTTGTTTTCAATGAACCATTTTTGTGTTGATTTGGACGTATGTTTTGGATCATTGTCCTGCTGGAAGATCCAACGATGACCCAGTTTTAGTTTTCTGGCAGAGGCAGCCAGATTGAGATTTAAAATTTTCTGGTAATTCATGGAGTTCATGATGCCATGTACCCTAACAAGGTTCCCAGGGCCTTTGGAGGAAAAACAGCCCCACAACATCACGGAACCTCCACCATACTTAACAGTGGGGATCAGGTTATTTTCGGTATAACCATCCTTCTTTTTACGCCAAACCCACCATGAGTGTTGGTTGCTGAAAAGATAAATTTTTGTTTCATCTGATGCACATAGATCCATGCACCCTCTCCCATATCACTTTCTCACCCATAGTGTGCATACTGACTGCACACTCACTCGCTCACACTCACTGTGTGTGCTCAGTTAACACTCAGTAACACACGACTGAATGCGCATCAGTTACATAAGATGATGAGTAATACATTTAAGAGACTCTTTACCCCTTTTCTCTTTTGTGTGTGTGTGTCTGTGTGTGTGCTTACGTGTGCTTGTACATGTGTGTTTACACGCGTATGTGTGCGTATGCATGTGTGCGTGCGAACGCGCGTGTGTGTGTATGCATGCATGTGTGTACCTGTGCAGGACTGAGCAGAGAGGACCAGGTGCCATGACGGGGGCAGGACTGGATGATGACATTCCCCTGGGTGAGAGGAAGACAGTCACAGATTTCTGCTACCTGCTGGACAAGTCCAAGCAGCTCTTCAATGGCCTGAGGTCTGTCTGTCTATCTATCACACTGCCTTTGTTTGGTGTTCCCTGCACTGCAACATCAATGCCATTTGGAGAACTATCATAATCATTATCTCACTTTTCCAGGTTTAATATTGGTTTGTCATTTGATCTGCTCTTTATATTTCACTTGTTTAGCAATGCTGGCATGCCTGTGTCTGTAAGAATCTCTTCTTAATTTCCAGAACCTAGGAATAATGTAGCAACCTCTGACTAATAATCTAACTGAGGGCTTTTTTAGTTAGTTTAATTTAAATCATCCAGAATTTCAGGAGTAATTTTTGCATGATCATAATCATTGGATATCCAATCTCTTGAGTGGGGTGTGATTTGTTAATGGGACAGAATTTTCTGCTATGATGAAGCTTTCATGCCCTGATTGGCATGTCAATGTACTGCACAGTTAGGGGATGGTTAATGGTTATGTCACGTAAAGTGTATTGATACAGTGAAATGTCTTTTTTCTGATATGTGGCTTTCATCAGAAAATAAGCAATACTGTTCTTGTAAGGTTTTTTTGCCAGGGACCAGTTCTGATAGTACTGCCACAGAAGAGACAGGTTCTGCTGAATCTAGTGTTCTCTTCTGTCTGTCATTTTTTTTATTTTCAGCTGCCTTTCTTCTGTATTAATTCAATTTGAGCCCTAGACCTCTGTGATTAGTAAGGTTTTATTATACAGCGGCAGTAGCTGTATATGTTTGTTTTGGTTTAGCACTTGCGTGTAAAAACACGATTTTCAATTGTCTTGTTTTCTGCCATTACAGCACTGATTTTCAAAATATTTGTAAGGTGTCTTATCACAACGATATCTCAGCACAAACCAAAAATGGGAAATACTAATTCAGCCATTTTCATTTGGTGGGATACTAAAATAATTTGCATAAAGATTAAGACTTTTTGTTCACAACCAATTGCTAAACAAAAAACATCCTATAGGGTAACAAGTCCACCAACGCGGCTAGCCATCTAAGTTAGTACACCAACAAACAACATTATAATGTTAGCTACACTGACCAGCTAATGCATTAGGCATTAACGTTGGCTTGAGAGTCACAGATTATTTATAGCCTAAGCTACGTTGTTTTTTATATTGTATTATCTGTCCAGTTAGCTGTGTCTTGCCCTATTCTTGCAAATTGGACCAGTGATACAGCTCACTTTGCTTCTAAGGCACAATTAAGTGTTGTTTGGAATACAGTAGACTAACATAGCTACAGACCTATATAGCAAAAAAAAAACTGAGTACTGGAAATACCTCATTGTACCGAGAGACATGTTTTGGTGGTGCTCATTTGAATTTCCTATATATACTGACTTGAGTCAACACTATCCATATTTGATTTATTTTTAACATTTTGGCTTTGATTCTGGATTCTACCTGAATTAACCAAAAGTTATGTGTTTGTTTCTATAGATTTTTTTCGCCAAACTGGGAGAAAATTAGAAAATTAAAAAGGAAGTAGAAATGGTCACATCAGTCGTGTCTTTCTTCATGGCCTCTGGGTTGCATTGGAGTGAATCATTCGTTTTTAGCAAGTCTATTTATAGTCTGAGTATGTAATTTGCTGCAGGCTGTATTTCTCTCGCTCCCTCCCTCCCTCTACTATCTCCTTTCTGTCGCTCTCTTTCATTTAAATTTTAATTATTTAGCTGATGCTCTTATCCAGAGACACTTAAAATTAGTGTACAAATAAAAGGCCTAGAATCATAAATCATCAACATTCCAAGTAGCAATTAATGAGAGTGTAATGGCCGGGCCATAACACACCCACGATGGAAATCTTTTGACACAAGAATGAACATGTGGAAGGGAAGGTTGTTTTTATTTAAATTTTTTATTTTTTTAACAGGATTGATAGAAGATGTGGAAGAGGGCAGTGGGAATTAGGGTGGAGAAGGGGAGGAGAGGTATCTTCCGGTTACGCCGGAAGGTAGAGAGGGACTCTGCTGTTCTGAATGAGATGGGCAGGTCGTTCCACCATTGGGGGGCCAGTAGTGGAAGAAGAGTGAGGCCAGGAGGATTGATGCTCTCTCTGTCCCTCTCTTTCTACCCTCTCTTTATCCTATTTCTCAGAGATGTTGGCATTCCTATTCATTCTAATATATTGTGTGAAGTAATGTGCTGGGCATGAAATAAACGTTTTCACCTGCTAGTGGCTTGTGGATTCTAAAAATCACCAGCCAGTTTCAACATTTTACCAGCCGCATTACCTTTTACAATGTAACACAACCTGGTTGTTTACCTACCGAAGTAGCTGCTAGTTTAGAAAATATTACCCGCCCCAATAAATTTTACCAGCTTTTGGCTGGTGCCACGTGTTAATTTCACATCCTGAATGTGTCGAAGCAAAAATAAACACAATACCGTGGATGAATGGTAACTGTAATAGTAATAATCTGAATTAAAACAAAAATTGTGAGTAATATGTTTCAATTGATGATGAATAACAATTGTAATGCCACAAATATATAGTAGGGCGCAAGCACAGAAAAGGGCGTGCCTACCACACAGGGACTGTTTCTCCAGAGGTTGCGGTGTCTAACCAGATGGCCACATCCTCCGGGAAAAGGGAGTTATTGATAGTGGGCGACTCACTTAGAGGTGTAGACAGTATAGTATGTTCGCACGACGAGAAATTCCGTACGGTTTGTTGCTTACCTGGTGCCCAGGTTGGAGATCTGGAGCATGCTGACAAGCTCCTGGCCAGAACAGGGAGGGATCCAGTGGTCATGGTTCATGTAGGAACCATTGACATAGCTAAAGGAATATTTGAGGTTTTGCAGAGCAAATTTGCAGAATTAGCAGATAAGATTAGGAGCAGAACCTCCACAGTGGGCTTCTCTGGAATTCTACTGGTACCACGTGCCAGCATAGGGAAGATAGGAAAGAGGGGTACAGGTTCATGGGGCACTGGAACTCTTTCTGGGACAGGGGTGGCCTGTACAGGTGGGACGGGTTGCACCTGAACCAGAGGGGTACTGCTGCATTGGGCCAGTTTATGCTTAGGGTAGCACAGAATTATTTAAACTAGGGACTTCAGGGGCAGGGAGGATAGAAAGTGAAAAGGGCAGGGAGGTGCAGACTGCCCAGATGGAAGCTTTCATGGCTGTCTATAATAGTAGTGAGAACAATGATATCATTTTAGAGCAGAATTTTATAAAGGGTGGTTTCGGGCAGTGGGGAGTGATGGAACAGGAGAGGAAGTGTGCTAGCAGAAATAATGGTCTGAAATGTCTTTGTTTAAATGCCAGAAGTATTAAAAATACATTTTTAGAACTTAAGGCTGTTGTGAATAATGGGGGTTATGACATAGTTGGGATTACAGAGACATGTCTAGGGGAAGAGGATGGAGATGAATATAAGATAGAGTGGTACTAGCTTTAGGAAACCTTAGGACAGATAAATCCAGTAAGCGAGGTAGTGGTCTAGCCCTCTATATAAAAGAAAATCTTAACGTGCAGGAAATTCCAGAAATGGACCATCTCATGCCTAGCGAGAATATTTGGATTAAGCTCATAGGGGAATATGTGAAGGGATTAAATATGGGTTTATGTTACAGGCTGCCAGCTTCAGACAATAGTGTATACAATGAACAAGCTTGTCAGGGAGGCGAGACTGTTATTATGGGTGACTTAAATTACCCTGCTATTAATTGGGAATTTGTGAGGAAGAATATTTGGATGTTGTAAATGACCATTTTTTGGCACAGTAGGTTAGTCAGCCTACAAGAGGGACATCAATTCTGGATCTGGTGCTGTGTAATGATCCTGACAGAATTTGCAGCACAGAGATTGTGAAGCCACTTGGGACAAGTGACCACTGTGCAGTTTTGAGTACTTTAATTAAGAGAGCATCCTCTAAGTCCAGAATCTTAAATTTTAGGCATGCCAACTTTAATAAGATGCAAGCGTATTTAAGTAATATAGACGGCATAACTTCTTGACTGCAAGACTGAATGGTTCAAAAGGGTTGTTCTTGATGCACAATGTAAATTCATTCCAAAGGTAAAGAAAAGTAAGTTGAAAAAGTCTCCACAGTGGATGGATAAAGCTGTACGGAAGAGTTTGAGGGAAAGGAATAAGCTTTATAAGACATAAAAAAGATAATACTGAGAGTAATAAGGCAAATTATTGTAATATGCATGCTAAGGTTAAAAAATAATTAAGGGTAGCTAAAAGGATGTTTGAATGGCAAATTGCTCAAGATGCAAACAGTAATCCTAAACATTTGTTTCAATACTGCAGTAGGAAAAGGAAAGTTAAGGAGGAGGTGAAGTGCATTAAAAATAAGGAATGGTTACTGCTTTATAAGAATGAGGATATTGCTGATGCCTTAAACAATTACTTTGTTGAGAGTTACTAGAGAGGAGGTTACTAATAGGCCGGAAGAAATATTCAGTACTCAGAATGTCCAAGCAGATATTGACATAGGGGATAGAGAAGCACTAGATAAATTACATAAATTAAAGACATATAAGGCAGCAGGCCCTGACGGTATATACCCGAGGGTACTCAGAGTTCAGTGAGATCATATATAAACCACTGGCAGGCATTTTTAGATCGTCTTTAGAAGGAAGGTCATGCCAGACAAACCTTTTGGAATTCTTTGAGGAAGCTACCAAGTGTTTTGATTGTAACAAGGCTTTTGATATTACAGGTGCAGCTCAAAAAATTTTGATATCGTGAAAAAGTTAAATATTTTTTGTCACTCATTTCAGAAAGTGAAACTCATATATTATATAGATTCATTACACATAGAGTGAAATATTTCAAGCCTTTATTTCTTGTAATTTTGATGATTATGGCTTACAGCTAATGAAAACCCAAATTCAGTGTCTCAGAAAATTAGAATATTACATAAGATCAATAAAAAAGGATATTTTAAACAAATGTCAGCCATCTGAAAAGTATGTTCATTTCTATGCACTCAATACTTGGTTGGGGCTCCTTTTGCATGAATTACTGCATCAATGCGGCGTGGCATGGAGGCGATCAGCCTGTGGCACTGCTGAGGTGTAATGGAAGCCCAGGTTGCTTTGATAGCGGCCTTCAGGTCGTCTGCATTGTTGGGTCTGGTGTCTCATCTTCCTCTTGACAATACCCCATAGATTCTTTATGGGGTTCAGGTCAGGCGAGTTTGCTGGCCAATACAAGCACAGTAATACCATGGTCATTGAACCATCTTTTGGTACTTTTGGCAGTGTGGGCAGGTGCCAAGTCCTGCTGGAAAATGAAATCAGCATCTCCATAAAGCTTGTCAGCAGAAGGAAGCATGAAGTGCTCTAAAATTTCCTGGTAGATGGCGGCGTTGACTGTGGACTTCAGAAAACACAGTGGACATAGCACCCCAAATCATCACTGACTGTGGAAACTTCAAGCAACGTGGATTCTGTGCCTCTCCACTCTTCCTCCAGACTCTGGGACCTTGATTTCCAAATTTACTTTCATCTGAAAAGAGGACTTTGGACCACTGAGCAACAGTCCAGTTCTTTTTCTCCTTAGCCCAGGTAAGACGCTTCTGACGTTGTCTCTGGTTCAGGAGTGGCTTGACACAAGGAATGCGACATTTGTAGCCCATGTCCTGGATTTGTCTGTGCGTGGTGGCTGTTGATGCACTGACTCCAGCCTCAGTCCACTCCTTGTGAAGCTCCCCCAAATTCTTGAATGGATTTTGCTTGACAATCCTCTCAAGGCTGCGGTTATCCCTGTTGCGTGTGCACCTTTTCCAACCACACTTTTTCCTTCCACTCAACTTTCTATGAATATGCTTGGATACAGCACTCTGTGAACAACCAGCTTCTTTAGCAATGCCCTTTTGTGGCTTACCCTCCTTGTGGAAGGTGTCAATGACTGTCTTCTGGACATCTGTCAAGTCAGCAGTCTTCCCCATGATTGTGTAGCCTATTGAACCAGACTGAGAGACCATTTAAAGGCTCAGGAAACCTTTGCAGGTGTTTTGAGTTAATTAGCTGATTAGGGTGTGACACCATGAGTTTCCAATATTTAACTTTTTCACAATATTAAAATTTTCTGAGACACTGAATTTGGGTTTTCATTAGCTGTAAGCCATAATCACCAAAATTACAAGAAATAAAGGCTTGAAATATTTCACTCTATGTGTAATGAATCTATATAATATATGAGTTTCACTTTCTGAAATGAGTGACAAAAAATATTGAACTTTTTCACGATATTCTAATTTTTTGAGCTGCACCTGTATATACCTAGATTTCCAAAAAGCATTTGATAAGGTACCACACGAGAGACTCATTATCAAAATAAAGAAGGTAGGAATTGTAGGAAGCATTTCAGAATGGGTTTGGAACTGGCTACAGGGTAGAACACAGAGTAGTAGGGGGGATCTTATCTGAGCATGGTACTGTGGGAAGTGGAGTCCCACAAGGATCGGTGTTGGGGCTCTGCTCTTTCTTATTTACATAAATTATCTTGACAGGGACAAAAGTAAATTTGTTATATTTGCTGATGATACAAAACTGGGAGGTTTAACTAACAGTTTGGAGGCTACTAAAGTAATCCAAGAAGATTTAAACAGAATCCAGAAGTGGGTGGAAACCTGGCAAATGAAAATCAACATAGCTAAATGTAAAATTTTACATGTGGGAAATAACAACTTAAGGCAAGACTACTTTATGGGAGAAACAAAATTGGAATGTGTTCAATTTGAAAAAGACTTAGGAGTAGTAGATCCAAGCCTTTGAGGTTCTAGGCATTGTGCTGTAGCAGTAAACAAGGCTAACAAGATGCTGGGATATATAGCCAAAAGTATTGAGTATAAATCCAAGGAAATTATGCTTATGTTATACAATATCTTTGTGAGACCACACCTAGTACTGTGTGCAGTTCTGGGCACCGTATTACAAAAAAGATATAGAGGCCCTGGAAAACGTCCAAAGAAGGGCAACTAAGTTGGTTCCAGGTATGAAAGATAATAGTTAGAAAGAGGAAAGACTTAGGATACTTAACCTTTTTAAGTAAAAGTAAAAGGAGACTTAGGGGTAATTTGATTTGCCTTTTAAATTCATAAAAGTGAACTACAGGAGATTCTTCAGGTTCAGTTCTGTTAGTAGAACGAGGGGGCATAGATGGAAATTAGCAAAAGGTAAATTCCGCACAGACATTAGGATGTACTTCACACAGAGAGTAG
The DNA here is from genome assembly GCA_022702515.1 of Ilyophis sp. 1 JC-2022. Lineage (NCBI taxonomy): Eukaryota > Metazoa > Chordata > Actinopteri > Anguilliformes > Synaphobranchidae > Ilyophis > Ilyophis sp. 1 JC-2022. The sequence goes on from CM040394.1 coordinate 64,864,234, forward strand.
TCACTGTGGAATAGCTTGTCAGGTCATGTAGTCGAGGCAGAAACGCTTGGTGCTTTCAAGACCAGGCTTGATATGGTGCTGGATACTATCTTTTTTGTAGGGGAGTGCTAGGTACCCTTTAGTGGTAGGAAGATGACGATCATTGTTGGACTGAATGGCCTGTTCTCGTCATTAAATAATGTTATGTTATATTGCACTCAGGTAATGTAATGGATATAGAAATCACCACAGATATTATAGACTCACCAGATACTCCGCTCCTATAATGCCTTGCATTTATAGAGCGCCTTTACAATGATATGAAATTAACTCGCCTCAACCACCACCAATGTGTAGCACCCACCTGGGTGATGCACTGGCAGCCATTTTTGCGCCAGAATGCTCACCACACATCAGCTGAGATGGAGAAGGGAGAGAACTATTTTTTTGCTAATTAAACTGGGGGATGATTAGGTGGCAGATTGAAGGAGCCAGTTTGGGAATTTAGCCAGGACACCAGGAAAACCCCTACTTTTCACGATAAATGTCATGGGATCTTTAACCCTTTTGCGCAGACCCCCTAGTGGCCATGGTGCCGGCACCAAGATTTTGCTCAATTCAGACATAAATTTCTCCTGCAACAAAACTATTGAGTGGAACAACAAACCCAGTGTTTCACCATCTCACCTGCAACTATGCCTACCCATGTGTGACACAGTGGACAATAGCATAAAAATATACACAAAATATACATAATATTTTTCCTCCGCCAAAAATTCATATTCCGTCATAGCAACAAGATAAACCCAACAATAGCCCAAACGTTTGCCAAAACAGCCGTGTAAAGCCCTGCTCACTCAAATGCAAAATAAACAAGTTAAATTCTTGTGTAATTATACCACGTCACTCTACTGTCAATATCTACGACTAAATATGAAATAAATATACAATCCTACCATTGGTTTTACGCATAGAGATGTCTCTTTCAAAATTCAGTGGTTATTTGTTGTCTGGGACAATCCGTTTGAGAAATGCACATCACTTTATAATGCTATTACACTACCTGGAATCTCCAGCCCGCTTCCCCGTACCACAACAGACACACAGCGCATGAAAAAAACAAAAGACAAAAGCCAGACACAACAAAATACATTCAAATGAACAAACACGAACACGAGAGACAGCTGGACTACATGTCGCCATTACAGCGCCACGTGACGTGATGCTGATGTGATTGTTATTCTCCTTCAGAGGCTATGCATCCAAAGTGTTGAACCATTCTCTTGTAATTTTGTTCTTTAAGGAACAAATTTCCCCATTGTACCCTGAAATACAATCATGTTCTATTTGGGTACTAATAAGTAGCCTACTTTTACAGGTTAAAAAGGTACAAATGAATTCGGTATTGCTGGCCGGGGGTACAATTTTATGTCCTTCCTATAAGGTACCCCAGTGACAAGCGTTTCAAGACACTTTTTCGAGTGTAGCCAGCCGCACTAAATGAAATTTATTCAGGGCTGGAATTTTGGGTGTTGGATGATTTCTGACATGGTGGTGCATTCCAAAATAAACTCAATAGAGGCCTGTCACATAGAACTAGAACTATCGTTACCAATGGTTACAGGGACGCGCCGCCATTTTGGAGGACCAACCCTAACAGAGACGCTTAACGTTACCACTGAACTAGTAGTGTTTGCTACTCCATGAAACGAGTTTCATGATAACGCTACTATGATTGCTGTCCTACAATGACGAACTTCTGCACTGCGTACTGATGTGCGAATAAAGCTGGGAAAAGGCGAAAATGTCCTTTTACATGATAATCTGAGTACTCACCATAGTAGCTAAACCACCAGGCAGGGTGAACGAACTAAATTTTACGACCGAAAGAAGAAACTGGTGGTTGAAAGCAGTGAGGAGTGAGCTGGATTTTGACAGCAACCAGGCTCGGATCATGACAGCATAGGCTCAGATCATTAATGGTAAATTACGTTTTATAAACCAATTATAAAGTTAGCCAGTTAATATATACATAACTAGCTGTATTAATATATACATAACATGTATGTACATTATCTTAATGTTAGAAAGTTAAAAGTGAATTAATCGCTAGGTTTAGCTAACGTTAGTAGCTATATCATTTGTGTGAACGACTGCTATGCCTGCGAAACATTGATGTTAACCTAATGCGATACGTCAAGCATATTGTGAACATCAAAACAGTGTTCATTTGAACTATTATTACTATGCTAGGGGTACTACGTTGTACGATGTCTCACAAATAGATTGGATAAACTGTAAACATTAGCTACCTGTGCTGGCCAGGCAGGGTGCGAGCAATATGAGAGAATCCAGAAGATTGCGAAAAGAAAATGTAACGCTACGATATTAAGCACCAAATAACAATGTATTTGAAAGTAACGGTAAATGTACTTTATGTGTTGAACTGATTTGCCTTTTATGGTGTCTACAACTGAAGTTCCCTTTTGTGAAAATAAAAGTTATTCTATTCTATCCATCGAGCTAAAATATGTTTTATTGCAGAAGTAGGCTACTGTAGCCTACCATTAATACTTTAACATGTAACGTATCACTTTGCTCCCATATGAACTGCACAAACATCTTACTTACCAAGATGGTATACTACGAAGCAGGATTACTGAGATAGTACTAGCTGGATAACTCAATAAAACCCAGAACAGCTTTTTTCTTCAGTCCATGCATGTTCCAGATTTGGGAGAGTTCCGTGTTTTACTCAGTAATTAATCCTGCTTCGTACGTATACCCCCCAATACTCCTTATAATATTTGTTTATGTTGGTATTATTATAATAGAATAGATAATACATTTTATTTCCCGCTAGGGAACTTCAGTTGTAGCCCCAGCCACAACAAAAAAGACATAGACAGTGGGACCCACAACACACAAACAAACATATCAAACAAACATATCCAACAAAATCATTACATAAATTAAGTGAATGGAAGTGCAATACAGCCATGATTTAAAATAGCGCCCGCTGTCCCGAGATGTCCAGTGTCACCAAGCAGTCCAACATACAAACTCCACCTCCACGAATTTCCTCCATACATGCAGTGCCGCGGTCTCTGTACACCGCCGAAACTGAGAAATTGTTTTGTGATGTTGTGCACTGTATATTTTGTATATTGCTGAGCTACCTGTAAGCATTGCGCAAAGCAAATTCCGATGATGGCAATTAAGGAAAATCAAGCAACCTCCCGATTAAATGTGATAGCCTATAAGTTTGGTTTGCATAACGTTATGGATCACCGGCATTTGGTCCTCCAAGATGGTGGTTGGCGTAAAAAGTGGGCGTGTCTGGCAAAATTGTGACGTAGGTGACAGGCCTCTATTGTGCTATTCAGCTGATGTCGTATTCATAGCCTACCAATATGCTTATCAGTTTAGTAGCCTACTTCTAAATTGCACCGCAACTAAAGTATTATTAAAGGGCACACAGTTCATGATATTAGGTTAAAACACGTGTTGCTTTCTTGTTTTCATTAGGCTAGATTTTTCAAGCAAGGCCCTATTATTTGAACTTTTCATCTTGTTCACATTGCTTTGCGCTCAGCGTTAAATTATCCAACGTGTGAGAGGTACACCAGTCAGATCCACACACGACAGAGAGAAAAGCTGGGTAGGTTAGAATGCAACGTAGGCTACTACAGGCTGGCAATCGGCTAAACAAGTCTAAATTGCTGTTGAAAAGGCATAAGTTGAGCATTAGACATTTAAAAAAATAACATTTATAAAGACCTAATGCCCAGGCTTATCTATAGTAGGCCACAGTAAAGCATGGGACTATATTACCTTTTCTAGCTGTGCGTCCCCCGCACACCCATTCCCAACATAGCTAGCTTACCTCAAAATAATGCATCCACAGTTAGCCTATTGAATGAGTAGCTTAGAAATCTTTTATGGGAATGGAAGCTGGTTGCAAAAGCACAAAGCACAGAAGTTACATCGTAACAAGTGTTCTACATCTGTCAGTAACTACAAAGGTTTTAGTAGGATAGACTAGCGCTGACAGGAGCTCCATTGCTTGCTTTAACTAGAGTTAGCTGGCATCAGCCCATAACAGTTATGTTTCACTATATTGGATCACTCCATAGGGCTTGTGCGACTGCATTCTGAGTTTTTTGTTACAGTTATTCGATACCGTGTACCACAGGCAATACAGGGCTGGTCACTGAGGGTCTTATTTGTCTGCGATACCTAAACGTTACTTGTCTTGTCTGTCCACTGGAACCCTTCTGGTTAGCCTTACCCCTGCAAGATTGGGAGATTGTGTTGCCTTGCTCCGTGCAGGCTCACAGTTCTCTCCTGAGAGTGAATTCTACGTGTCTCGAGGCGTACCACATGTTTTAATCTCTCATAAGGCGGTATCGTTTTGCTAACTTGTGCGTTCCATGCTGAACGAGCTATGCTGTTTTGCTAGCTCAGCGAGTAGTTACCACAATGAGCACACACTCGTTCTGCACGTAATATACCTGGAAAGCTAATAAACGTGCTTGAGTGTCATCCAGTCTTTCCATGCTCTAGTCTGCTTAAGATAGACGTGATATTGCTGTGCTAACGCATTATAACGTAGCTGCTATAGCTATACGTTATGTGCAAATTTTCCACCACCACATAAGTAGGGGGGGCCATATGTGGGGCTGGGGGGGTGGGTGGTGGAAGCTGTTTGGCATCGTAGCCTTAGACTAGATCTGTAGATGGTGACTCTCCCCCTCCATCACATCACACTCAATTTTCAGAATTGTCGTGTACTTAACAGCTTTAAAAAGTATACTCAGCTGGCATACTCAATAGTAGGCAAGTGCGCTGATTCGGACATGGTCGTGGAAAAAACAAGGAATCCATATGGGAGAAATAAATATCACCCCAAATTTACTGAGGTGCAGGGCTGTTTTTAGACTGCTATGATTGAGGGGTCATTAAGAGATGTATGTTGGTGGGGCACAAGGGGGGAATTAATTAGTGGGGGTTTGGGGGTCCTCCCCCAGAAAATTTTGAGCCTTTTAAAACAAATTTTCTGCATTTCTACACGACCTCACACAGGGCATTTTCTAAAATAAAATGTTTTATTTGTGAACATTTCGGAGAACTTTTATTATTTAAGACCAATAGAGGTGAGATTTTAGATTTTAGCTCATGTAAAGCTAAAGCCATGGTAGGCTAATCAGTACATTAATGGATAGGATAATTTTTAAACCCACCCTTATAGGAGGACAATTTATTTATGCCCAATAATACCAAATCATTATCTAATCTTATATGGAAATAAGTACATTAAAGATGAGCTATATTCCTTCATCATTTCAGTTTCCTTGTGCTATTTTCTATTTACATGTGAAATTAAGATGCTGTAATTGGCTCAGTTTATTTTAGTTTATTTTCTCATATTTACCATAGAGGACATACAATATTTTAATTAACTATATTACAACACTCGTTTTCTTTTTTCCACAAAATACTTTTTTTGCTTCTATGACGTACAATCTTACTTTTAATTGTATACATTCCTGCACGCTACATGAGATCACAACATCAGTCTTCTGTTTCTTTCCGCAAAAAACATGTAGCCTACATTCATCCATATTCAAATTCATAGCTACAAATTCATCCATATCAAGAGCCGATGTAATGGCCTTCTCATGAGCAAGAATAATACATTTTTTCTTTCGCCCATGCAACATGATGCGGCAGAAGGGGGTCAAGTAGCGATATCAGTTTCACCCTTGCCTAATGAAGATAATGTGATTATTTGTACGTTTGTGCTTTTAGTTACAAAATTTTACAAATCTACTCGCTGTACCGTTAGTTCGCAATGTATCATAATAAGAATCGTAGCCTAGCCTGCCATTAGTTGAGTGTACAAAAAACGAGTGTACATCCCTAACAGCTGGCTAGCTAGTTAGCTTTATACCTTTGATAAATGTCAATAAACAGAAACAGTCATTAGACTTACCTCTGTATTTGCCCCTTTTTCATCCTCTTTTTTGTATTTTTTTTATCCGCCTCTTTTTATCCCCTGTGCACCAGAAGGTTTGGTGTTGAATCTCTTCATGTTGAAAACCGACCATTCGAATTTCGAAATCGAAGCTATTATTTCGATGTCACAGTGCTGCTGTGAGAACAGCTGGAAAAAACATACACATTTGGATCTGAGGGGGCGGCCACCATTTTAATATTTAGCATTCTGTGAAATATATAAAAATATGTCCACCCACAAAAAAAAAATGTTGTTTTTTTTGGTCGATTTTTTTTTTCTTTTTTCTGTGTGTCCAGCAAAAGCTCATTCAGCTGGGATCTTAATATTGTGCTAGCAGCACTTTCTAGACCCCCATTTGAGCCCTTAGCATCAGTGTCGCTGAAACACCTTTCTGTGAAAGTAGCATTCTTACTGGCTATTGCATCCACAAAGAGAGTGAGTGAACTCCACGCTCTCTCTGTGAGCCCTGAATGTTTGCAGCTTAGCCCGGACGGTTGGCTACAGTACCAGTCAAAGGTTTGGACACCTACTCATAGAAGGGTTTTTTTCGTAATTTTTACTGTTTTCCACATTTTAGAATAGTAAAGACATCAAAACTGAGAACACAAATGAAATTATGCAAAGACCAAAAAAGTTTTTTTTGCCTTGATAACAGCTTTGCGCATTCTTGCCATTCTCTCAACCAACTTCTGTGGTAAAAAGGTATTCCACAGGTAAACAGGTGATGCTATCATGACTTTCTATAAAAGAATATCAAAAGACTCTTGATATCATATTTCCAGTTACTCTTAGAAGCGATACTATAACCTCTCTGCATTTGAATTGATCTCTATGGGAAATGGGGGGTGGGACTAGATTAAGCTGTAAATTACATAGGAATAGTGTGGAACCCATGGTTGACTAAATGGCTGTAAGTCATCAAGGGTCTGACATATCAAACGAGCCTTAAACCATCACTCTGCTGCCAGATATGCAGTAGATATGGGTGGATCACTTTAAGGTTTGTTTCTCCTGACTCATTTTCCTATTGAACTCTATGGAAAAATAAGTCAGGAGAAACAACCCTTCAACTGCATATCTGGCAGCAGAGTGATGGTTTGAGGCTCCTTTGATACCTCCTTGTTGACTTACATTTCCTGTTTTCCTCATTGCTTAATGAGAAGGGCATGTTTAAAATGCCTGGTGCAGTGTGAGCCGAAGTGTGACGTCACTTTCGCTAAGTTCAGTTTTGGAAATAAATTTCCCAACTGAGTTTACCCATTGTGATTTAAATAACCTGAGATTAAAAGGAGCATGTTTTCAGTACAACTACAGGACTTCAATGTGTGCTCTTCACTCGCCAGATCAGCTGCATTTGCTAGCTAGCTAGCTCTGACCATTAACACAAAGCAAGTTGTGTTAACGTTACACAACTTGCTTCACATATATCGTTAGCTAGATTGCTAAATGGCTGTGACTATTATTAGCTATCTTGACAAATGATCTGCTAATGTTAGCCATTACAACTGCTTAGCTAACTAAAAGAAAATTACACCACACTGGTAGGGTTAAACCTGTTTATAGACTGCTTTTTCATAAGAATGTGACTGCAACATGAGGAGGGGGGTGTGTTTAGCTTGAGTGGTTTGGCTTACAATGCAAATTTTATTAGTTTTTCTTGCTTAAGCTGAAGATGACAGTTGACCTAACGTACCTTATCTTTTGCAATCGATAGAACTGACACGACTGTACAGTGTACACCAGACCGATATCAACAATTCGGTGCAAAACACTGCACCTTCTCCTACCTAGCTAATAAGTGTTTATAATTACAATGCCGATGTACAAAAATAAAAAAAATTGAATGTTAGGTAACTGTAGTTAACGCAAAAAAAACACTGGTAGCATAGTCATAGTTTTCGTTGGATAGTCAAAATTATAACGGGTTGTATGTAGTAGTAGCCTACTGGGTCCTGACAACCTAGGCATATATAATCTAAAAATAAAAGGGAGATTTTTGATTTTGTATGTCTGATAATGATCCATTTACCTAACTGTTGTAAATACTCCATTGACCTCCAGTCATTCAATGAGTGCTTGTTGTCTGTCTAATAGCAAAATTATCTCAGACTTTTCCCACTTGTAATTAGGACTTGGAGGTGCAACTTCCATGTCGGAAAATGGTATTTCCGATAATTCTGACCGCACTTGAATGCAGCATAATTCTAGCTGCAGGTCTATACTGTAGCCAATAATGGATGGTTCGAAATTGATCATATTCGCTGATAGATAAAAGTCTGATATGACTAAAGGGATGCCATCCTTATTATCTTCAGGTTCTTATGATTTCGGCGATGTATAATTTAGCTATGAAAATCGGAAACATTATACTATTGCAGTCAAAAGTTTCCTAAATTGTACCTTCAGCCACACCGCACTGTTGACTACCCAAATCGTAGCATTCTCTCTGATTCAGGAGGAATTATTTCTAAAATAAGTAGTCTACGGCTGTGATTGAAAATTTCTGGGTGTATTGTTCCTCAGGGCACATGAGTGCAAAAGGCCATGCGTTCCACAGACTTCCAATTAAAGATTTGAACATGTGTAGGAAATGGCTAATTGCAATTAGAAATTAAAGATATACAACTGAATTGCAGTAAACATTTCTACAAAGACAACCTGGGGGAATCACTGCTAGGCTAAAAACTAAATGGCCTATTCAACATTCGACAAACTGTACTAAAAAGTACAGTAGCCATATTAGTGTGTCAATGACGTCACGTGGCGCTGTAATGGCGACATGTAGTCCAGCTGTCTCTCGTGTATGTGTTTGTTAATTTGAATGTGTTTTGTTGTGTCTGGCTTTTGTCTTGTTTTTTTCATGCACTGTGTCTGTTGTGGTACGGGGAAGCGGCTGGAGATTTTTCGGGGCACTCCTGCTGCTTGTTTTTATAATATTGACAAATTGTCTAGCCGGGATGATTTTGTTTGTGGTCGTCACCATGGAGACGCATTCACATTATGCTCGAGAATGTCCGTTGGATCTGCAGCCACAGAGTTTACCATCGCTCTTCACCGGAGTTGAAGATGTCGGGACTGATCCGGGAGAGCGGGCACTCTTCAGAAGGCCACCAGGGAAGGAGAGGATAATGCCGGGGAGGAGTGAGGCGACGCGACTGGGAAGACGGAGCTCCTTTTAAACAGTGGACAGAGCACTGCGTGTATGGAGGAAAGTCGGAGGTGGAGTTTGTACTTATGACATGGGACATCTCGGGACAGCGGGGGCTGTTTCTAATCAGGGCTATTCCACTTTAATTCACTTAAGTCACTTGGATTAATGCAATAATTCTATTGTAGGTTTTTATTTGATATGTTTGTTTGTGTGTTGTGGGTCTGCCCCACTGTCTATGTCTTTTTTGTTGTTGCTGGGGCTACAACAGTTCCCGAAAGGGAAATAAAAGTTATCCTGTTCAATTCTATTCTATAACAATTCCAGACATCCATTCCAAAGCATAGCTATGGAAAAAAAGAATGTTTATGTTGTAGGTTACCAGAGCTACATTTCTTTTACTAATTTTGCATATTAGAAATAAACAGTAATCTATTCAATATAGCCATGAATATTGCCTCCGCTTGATCATAGTAATTAATTACTCTAAAGAAAGCACTCCGTTTGGCCCAGCCCCTCTTCGCCGTCACCTCCAGTTTCAATTGGGTGTCCAGAACATCGTTAAGTCAATTTCTTTGGGCATCACAGTACACTTGCTACAAGTGCACCACCACGTATTGGTGGTTCTCGCAATGGCTGTGTCATGGTCCATGGGTTTTCCTTTTCCGCTGCGGTTCTCGTCTTTTTTCTCCGGTTGAGAATCAATCAGATTTTTTCCACGTTCCGTTCTGGGGTTTTGCTTCACCTCGCCTATTATTAGTTTCACCTGTGCTACTGCCTGCGGGGTATTTAAACTCCTCACTTCCGCTTCCCCGGTGCTTCTTTGTCATTCCGACTTACAGTCAAGCCGGAAAGTCTGAATACCCCTTTCACCTTCTCCACGTTTTATTACATTACAGACATATTCTACAATAGATTGAGTTCATTTTTTGTCTCAAAATTCTACACAAAATAGCCCATAATGACAAAGTGAAAACATGTTTTTATACATTTTTGTCTGTGACCCATCAACATCAAAAGACTCGATATCTTATTTCCAGGTACTGTTACAAGTAGGGGTGCAACGGATCACAAAACTCACGGTTCGGATCGTATCACGGTTTTGAGTCACGGATCGGATCATTTTTCGGATCAGCAAAAAAAAAAAAGGGAGACAAGTATATCTTTGCTTTCCATTTATTCTGTAAAACACTTAAAGCAAGGAACTTTTGCCCATGGTCTTAAATGAAAACAACATTCAAGATGTCCAACGTCCAATGTTTAAGTAAAATCTTAAAATATATAAAATATTCAATACTCAATTGTTAAATCAAAGTGCAATATGAGGCATGATACCTTCTTCCTTTAAACATGGTAGTGAATGAAAAAATAGCCTGTGTAAACGTTGACGTTAATATTCTACTTTAGGTGAGTCTGGCTTGGTTAACATTAGCCATAGCCTTGGATCAAGACGGTCAGGCTTGTACCAACAAGGCTAGTTAGCCATATATATAACGTTATAATTAATAATTAGAACAGTGGTGTTAACATCACTAGCCTTGCCTTATCCATATGAATAACAAAATTAAATACCCCGGGCTCCATTACATATTGTTTGACGAGGCGAAGCACAGACTGGAAAGTAACATAGCGTTAAGGATTACGTAAAGAAGTTGTAATCATAAAACTCATAAAACATTACTTTTTTAAAAATAGTCATGCACACATTTTTACAGTGCATACGGCAGGCCTTGTTGACGGATTTGGAAGAGATTTCGTAGCTCTGGTTCCAAAAATGAACGAGTATTTAATGTGTTCAATCCGTGAAAATTACATTACAGTGGGTGAGCTGGCTCTCAAACTGTCTCCCCCTGCGAAGAGGGGCGGGGCTTAGCGATAGGTCCAATGCGCTTCAGAGTAAAACACAGCACGCATCTGTCTTCACTGCAACTCTGCATCGAGATTTAGGGAATTATTACTTTAAAAAGTACTAGCGGCAGTAAAACTGTAATTCACTATGATGGTTAAATTTTGCAATTAATCCGCGGTTCACATGCGTGCCGAACCGTGGGGGGCGATCCGTACGGATCACGGATCAACTACGATCCGTTACACCACTAGTTACAAGCGATACTATAAGCTCTCTGCATTTGAATGGATCGCTATGGGAATTGGGAGGTGAGACTAGATTCAGCTGTAAATTACACTGGTACAGTATGGAACACATGGCTGGCTAAATGGCTGTAAGTCATCAAGGGTCTGAGCTATCGAACGAGCCCCAAACCATCACTCTGTTGCCAGATATGGAGTAGATGTGGATGGATCACTGCAAGGGTTCATTTTTCTATAGAACTCTATGGGGGAAAAAGTCAGGAGAAATAACCCTTGCAGTGATCCATCCACATCTACTTTTGGAAACACGAATACAAAGTATAATTCTTTAAATATTTTAATGAGTATTCAAATCGTGCCATCAATTTATGTATATTGCTGTTTGCACAAATTCCCATATAGTTAACCCTATTCAACTCAACTATACTCTTATTTTGTGACATATATTGTGACATAATTGTGACAAATTAAGCATATAATAAGTACATTAAAAAAGTATAAAAAACAGTGCAGTCCGTAAGCATTTGGACAGTTGTTTCTCCGGACACATTTTCCTATTGAACTCGATGGACAAATAAGTCAGGAGAAACAACCCTTAAAGTGATCCATCCATATCTACTGCATATCTAGCAGCAGAGTGATGGTTTGAGGCTTTTTTGATACCTCAGACCCTTGATGACTTACAGCCATTTAGCCAACCATGTGTGCCATACTATTTCTGTGTAAATTACAGCTAAATCTAGTCCAACCCACCCAATTTTCATAGAGATTCATTCAAATGCAGAGAGATTATAGTATCGCTTGTAAGAGTACCCGGAAATAAGATATCAAGAGTCGATTGATGTTGTTGGGTCACAGACATCAGGAAGTCATGGCACGCAGAGGATATGCAACCAAATATTAAATATGATAACTTAATTTTAGTTTATGTTCATTTGTCCAGTTACTTTTGGTCACCTAAAATAGGGGAGACTATGTATAAAAATGCCTAAAATTGCTACACAGTTCATATGATATGGATGTAAAAACTCTTAGACTACCAATAAAGTTAAAACAGAGTTTGTGATTTCCACAAATAGTTTGGCTGCAGTCGCAACGGATGTCTCAGTTGAGCAAAATGATGATGGCGACGGCATGGTCACTCTGCATCTGCACAAAGGGGTTAACTTACTGTCTATTCATCAGGCTCCTTTCTATCTGTTCTGTGTTCAGTAGTGAAAAATGAGTGACTAAGATAAGTATCTGCTGTATGTATGTATGTGTTTGTGTAATGTATAATGTATGTAATGTGTAATTGTGTTATGTATGTATGTGCGTGTTTGTGTAATTATACGTGTGTGTGTGTACATATGCATGTGTATGAGTGTCGGTGTGTACATGTGTCAACATGTGGATGCTTCTGCGTTGTCAGTGTAATTTTTTTTCTCTTAGGCTTAGTGTAGTGTGTTCCTTTATAGTGTGTGTCTTTTTAAAAAATATATATATATATTTCTCCCATTTTTTTATTAGCCAATTTATCTCCTATTCTAATTCAATTCCGCCGTGTAGCAACCGCTAGAGAAACACCGCTGTACAACTGTCATGGTTTGTGGGTTTTTATTTTTTTTTCCGTTGCGGTTCTCGTCCTGGTTTCATCAGATTTTTTCCACGTCCGTTCCGAGATTTGCTTTCCCTTATCATTGTTTTCACCTGTGCTTCTACCTGCGGGGTATTTAAGTTCCTCACTTCTGCTTCCCCGGTGCTTCTTTGTCATTCGACATTGCATTGAGCCAGGTATAGCCAGGTACTAGCGACCTTGTGATGAAACGCTGTTTATGTTCACGAGGGACTTGCTATTAGCTTTTATTTCGGGTATAGGTATTATTCCTCCTGTTAGCGTTCTGTGCTATTTATTTTATTATTTGCTGTTCTCTCTGAGATAGTTTTTATTTGTTTCGTTTTGGTTTTATATCTTTTCGGCCGCCTGAACTCATGTGCTGAAGGTGTTCTTGTTTTGGTTCCAGGATTGAGCCTGGGAGATTTAGTTTGTGTTTCACTCGTTATTCGAGTTCGCCCTATTTTAGTGGATTGATTTTTGTTTGGCTGTTTAGACACAAGGAAGTAGTTTCCTGTCTTCTTTCCTTGCATTTATTATTTTGTTATTCCCTTTATTGGTCCTCACTGCGTGAGTGACTTGTTCTGATCCCCCTACCTTTGCGTTTGATTATCCGCCACTAAAATCCATTACAACAACCCTGTCAACCGGTAGTAGGAAGGAGGGCGTCACATCCTCTACAGGTCGCGACTCCTCGAGCTCTTGACCGTGACACTGTAAACTCGCCCAGGGTCTTTTTGTGCGCATCGATTCTCTCCGAGCCGCGAGCCCCACTCGGAAGCAGCCGCCAATTGCTGCTCCCACAGGGCACTGGCCATGCTCGTATCTGGCAGGACCGGAGCGCGATCCCCGATCCCCGATCCTTGGAGTACAACTGCACCAACTGAAAGTCGGCGCTCTTATCGTTGTACCACCGTGGTGGCCACTGTGTCTTTGCGGTCTCCTTATGTGTCGCCATGGGAACGGATTGATGGCGGTGGGGCCTGAAACTCTGGCATGCAGAACCCAGCATCATGTCATCACTGTCTGACTCATTTCACACAAACACATATGCACGCACAGACACACACCTCTTCTGTCCCCTCACTCGTATTCATGTCTGTTGCTAGGGAGGTCACTCATTTTTTTTATTTTCAGTCATGTTTTCAAAATTGTGAATTAAATCATGTTTGTTAACCACGCTATTATTGTGGCCAAATATCATTTACAAATGGTTCATTATCATGTGTTTTTTAAAGGAATTATGTCCTCTTGTAAAGCACATTATGTCCTAAAATTACCCTACAGGCAGTAGTGGCACCAAATGAACATTGGAATTGTGGGAAGTAAAATTTTTCTTGTGCGTCTATAGAGGGTGGGTGGTAATCAGTTAATTACCACCCTCATCGAAGAAAATGACTGCAGTGACTGCTTTACAGTGTGCTGGGAAAGCTGGACTGTCGGTTTGACTGTTTTTTTATGGGGAAAAAGGCTTCTTGGAAGACGTGTATCTCTCTCTACCTCTCTCTGTCTGTCTTATTCTCTCCCTCCCTCTCCATTGCTCTCCATCACTGTCACCCTCCCTCCCTCTCTCTCTTGCTGCCCTGTTGTTTACCTCAGTTAAGCTTTGAGATAGGGACTGTTAACTATTCATGTTATTGTTATTACCAGTAATAATTGCGATAGACCACTCATTATTAACTGTATAATATAAAGTAATATTGATGACAGAGCTGCTTGCTACTATTAAAAGCCATGAAATAGAGTTGTGGCCCCAGAATGCACTGCTGCAGGTATAGGCGTGGTTGTGGCTATGTGGTGACGGTGTGCCACCTACCTCAGGGATCTGCCGCAGTACGGGCACAAGCAATGGCAGTCATACTTCGGACGAACCTTCGACGTCTACACCAAGCTGTGGAAGTTTCAACAGCAGCACAGGTGAGCTTACCTCCAGAGCCTGTGTAGCACTCACCTGCCATTTCTCTGGACCAGCCTCCTTCACCGAAACCCTCAATAGCCACTTACCCACGGCTGCCCTACTGCTGTGTGAGCCAGTAGCGCTTCCTGCTTTTCCCCGCCCTTTCGATGCCTCAAGCATGCACTTTTTACCATTCTAATCCCCTCTGTGCTCATTGGGCTAGTCAGGGTGAAGGGGTGCAGTCATGATCCAGGGTGGGATTGTCACAGTAGGGCTGTGCAATATACAGCATCAATAATTATCTAATGCAATAACGCTCGTCGCCACCATGTGGTACTGCCTTTTTTTTCTTTCTTTTTTCTTTAAGTATACCCGATATACAGGTGCAGCTCAAAAAATTTGAATATCGTGAAAAAGTTCAATATTTTTTGTCACTCATTTCAGAAAGTGAAACTCATATATTATATAGATTCATTACACATAGAGTGAAATATTTCAAGCCTTTATTTCTTGTAATTTTGATGATTATGGCTTACAGCTAATGAAAACCCAAATTCAGTGTCTCAGAAAATTTGAATATTGTGAAAAAGTTCAATATTGGAAACTCATGGTGTCTCACTCTAATCAGTTAATTAACTCAAAACACCTGCAAAGGTTTCCTGAGCCTTTAAATGGTCTCTCAGTCTGGTTCAGTAGGCTACACAATCATGGGGGAAACTGAAGACAGTCATTGACACCCTCCACAAGGAGGGTAAGCCACAAAAGGTCATTGCTAAAGAAGCTGGTTGTTCAGAGTGCTGTATCCAAGCATATTCATAGAAAGTTGAGTGGAAGGAAAAAGTGTGGTAGGAAAAGGTGCACAAGCAACAGGGATAACTGCAGCCTTGAGAGGATTGTCAAGCAAAAGCTTCACAAGGAGTGGACTGAGGCTGGAGTCAGTGCATCAAGAGCCACCATGCACAGACGAATCCAGGACATGGGCTACAAATGTCGCATTCCTCGTGTCAAGCCACTCTTGAACCAGAGACAACGTCAGAAGCGTCTTACCTGGGCTAAGGAGAAAAAGTGCAGTGTCATCTGCTGGTGTTGGTCCACTGTGTTTTCTGAAGTCCACAGTCAACGCAGCCATCTACCAGGAAATTTTAGAGCACTTCATGCTTCCTTCTGCTGACAACCTTTATGGAAATGCTGATTTCATTTTCCAGCAGGACTTGGCACCTGCCCACACTGCCAAAAGTACCAAAAGATGGTTCAATGACCATGGTATTACTGTGCTTGATTGGCCAGCAAACTCGCCTGACCTGAACCCCATAGAGAATCTATGGGGTATTGTCAAGAGGAAGATGAGACACCAGACCCAGCAATGCAGACGACCTGAAGGCCGCTATCAAAGCAACCTGGGCTTCCATTACGCCTCAGCAGTGCCACAGGCTGATCGCCTCCATGCCACGCCGCATTGATGCAGTAATTCATGCAAAAGGAGCCCCACCCAAGTATTGAGTGCATAGAAATTAACATACTTTTCACTTTTCAGAAGGCTGACATTTCTGTTTAAAATATCCTTTTTTATTGGTCTTATGTAATATTCAAATTTTCTGAGACACTGAATTTGGGTTTTCATTAGCTGTAAGCCATAATCATCAAAATTACAAGAAATAAAGGCTTGAAATATTTCACTCTGTGTAATGAATCTATATAATATATGAGTTTCACTTTCTGACATGAGTGACAAAAAATATTGAACTTTTTCACGATATTCTAATTTTTTGAGCTGAACCTGTACCGCAGTAAACATCCAAACTTCAGAGGCTGTGTGAAATGCTTCCAGAAAAAAAACATCACAGCTGATATCTATTGAGTGTTGATAAGACAGCCAATCAGCAGCAAGGTTGTGCAGCTTCCACATGATCATGTGGTGCGTTTTTGTCAATCGCATGAAAGGTGCAACGCCTTTCTGCTGATTGTCCGTCTTATCAACACCCAGTAGACAATGATGACGTTTTTTTCCCTGGAAGAATTTCACGCGGGCTTTGAAGTTTAGATTACTACTGCATCAGGTATAATTAAAGAAAAGAAAGGCAATACCCCACATGCCATTATTGCAATCAAGAATTATCGTTGCGGTGTATCGCCCAGCCCTATGTCACAGGCCGCTTATTATCCAAATACAGAAGTTAGCGGCCATCTTTCAAGGGGAATATGATGTTAATAGCAAGGATGAGTTGTGCGGGCAGGATTTAGATTTATGCTTGCACCTCAGAGACCTGATGGTGGACAAGAGAGTGGACTGGTAGTTTTAGGCTTGAACTCATTCAAGATTTTGGTTAAACCTGGTTGGCTTAACTGTAGAAATGCATCATGAATAATGTGAAGGACTGGGTGCCACCCTGAGCCCTGCAGGGGGTGGGAGGAATCAGGAAAATCTAGAAAAATGTGAAATGGAAAACAGAAACTCTAAAAACTAGAGATTTGTTCTTTCTGCTTTCTGGACACTGGTCAACGATAGAGAGAGAGGTGGGGGGAGACGACCTTCTCCTGTTCGTTATTAACTTTTTTGTTTGGGTGGTTTGTTTGGGGGGGAAAGATTGCTTCTAATTTGTGTGTGTGTGTGTTTCCACAGGCAGGTACTGGACAGTCGGTATGGGCTGAAGAGGTGGCAGATTGGGGAGGTTGCCTCCAAAATTGGCCAGCTGTACTACCACTACTAGTAAGAGCCTCACTTTCATCTGTATTACAGTCATAGTTACCATGTTTACATGCACACCATATTCCGAATAATGATCTTCATTCTGGTTTGGCTCGTATTTCGATTATGCCATTTACAAATGCCTCATGAAAGGAATAACCCAATCTTATTCCCATATACATGGCTAAATATTCTATTTACCATTCCATTCTTCAGTCAATGCTAAAGGACGGCATCCGAGTAATTGTTCCATGTGCACAGTGTTTAAAATTCACTGGGTGTGAACCATAGGTATTGTTTTGTCTTTAAATTAGGGCTATAAACATTAACTTGTTAACTCTTTTTGTTAACACTCATTTTTAATGATTAACCTTTTATTATGCAACTAATCGCATTTTCTTTTTTTGGTTGTGGCGGTCCCCATACAGACGTGCTCATATTTGTTGGTACCCCTGGTAAAGATGAGTAAAAAGGGTTATAAAAAATTAGGTTACAGCTAAATCTAGTCACATCCCCTAATTTCCATAGAGATCCATTCAAATGCAGAGATGTTATAGTCTCGCTTGTAAGAGCACCAGAAAATAAGATATCAAGAATTTTTTTGATGTTGTTGGTTCACAGACATCAGGAAGTCATGGCATGCAAAGGAAATGCGACCACATATTAAAAATGATTACTTCATTCTATATATAAATGCAAGGGTTCCAATAATTGTGGCACACATGGTTTTGTTAAAAATAATTTTTTCTTGATGAGGGATTTTTTTTCTCATAATACATTTACTTCAATTAAATGTTGGATCTTTCTCATTTTTTCAGTGTGAGATTAAGCTAATTCACCAAACTGAATTTTTTATAACCCTTTTTACTCATCTTTACCAGGGGTGCCAATAATAGTGGAGGGCACTGTATTTGACTTCATTAAAAAATATGTTCTTTAATGTCTTCGTTTGCTCTTTTATTTGTTTCCTTGGTTTTTCAGAGCGAAAGTGTTGTGTAGGCAAGATTGTGATTCCGCATGTGAAAAAAACCTGAACCGCCCACCCAAAACGGGCTGTTCAGCTGCAATGGTAAAAAAAAAAACTCACTGGATTTATAAAATATATATTAAAATTAGGGATGCACCGAAATGAAAATTCTTGGCCGAAACCGAAAACCAAAAATGAGAAACCAAGGCCGAAAACCGAAAACCGAAAACCGAAACACCGAAAGAAATGATTGTCAATTATTAGAACCATTGCATTTATGGCTATGACTGTGTACTAACCTCACTAAAATCAAAGCATTGCAATTCAAGAATAAATCAATTACAAAAGTATGAAAATATTTATTTAGCACTGACATTACAGCAATGCACAATATAAATTAAAATTCAAAACAAAATGTTTAACTTGACCCCGCTCATGTGTACATTAAATAATAATGTACAGGCCTATAACTGACTGGCCTGCTGAAAGATTGTAAAATTAAATATGTTCTCTCATAAAAACACAAAGTGCATTTAAGTCAAGTGCCTTTTAAATTTTTCTCTGTAGGACTACTACAACAAAGTGCATTCAGAACAAGTGCAACTGCTGAAAGATATAACAATATGATGTATCAGCCTACGAAATCCCACATCTTCTACGACAGAGAACGGCTGATCATCTAAGGCAATGAATTCCATTATTTTTTGTGTTATGCCCTTTGCCTTGGCACCATCACTGGGAAACTTTCTTGCCTTTTCAAAAACGTCCGCCACAGACGGAGTAGGCGTGCTCGGATTGACTTTCCTTTTCTGTGCCGCACTCTTCTCATATTCAGAATGGCAATCGGGATGTTTGGATTTCAGGTGATAAATTAAACCCGACGTGGAGAAACTCTTTGCAGATGCACCCCCTCTTGAAATTTCAGCACTGCATTTTTTGCAAATCGCTATCCGTGGGTCTTTCTCCGAGATATTGAAATAACTCCACACCGCCGACATGCTGGCTCTTATCCAGATAACCGTGTGCTGGCTGCGCTTTTTGTTTGCGTCATTACAATTCTGTTTCGGCCGTGTTGTTTCGGTGATTTAGGTCTTTCGGCCGAAAACCGAAAATGCACTTTTGGGCCATTTTCGGCCGAAAATTTTCGGTGGCCGAATTTTCGGTGCATCCCTAATTAAAATATATTGCAAAACCTTTTCCCTTAGACCTTGTAGAATAATATAAAATTGACAAAAAATAGTTTGACATGGGACCTTTAAGGCACTAAACAGTTACCGTCATTAAAAGGTCCGCTCTTTTGCAGCGCAGAAAAAAAAAATTGTGGGCCCCATCAACGATTATTTGAATATTTGACTGCACTCAATCATCGATAAATTTGTCTGCTACGGCTTTAAACAAATATAGCTTTTCGATGTTTTCTGCCATCCATCATTTATTGTACAATGTTTAAGTTTTTTAATACAGAAATCCTTGTTGTTCCAGTAGTGAGGGTTTTTTGCTTGCCGCAGCATTTTTCGACTTCAACACCCAAGACACCTAAGTACTGCTATCTGCCATAACATTGGACAAACAATGCTAGGTTCTGACAGCAGCACCATTGCTTGAAAAGCAATAATTTCAGGTCGGAAGATTTGCATTGGGAACTTGTAATAGTGACACATGATACCCCAACCATGTAGATGGTGTGTTTTTCTTTCTTTTCTTTTTTACCCTTTCCCAAAACCCAAGACCAATTTAGCAAAATTCCAGTAGTGGATCCAGCTTTTTGGAAGACCTCTGGCCAACTGAATGTCAACAAAATAACTTTCTGGACTGTCATCTAGCTGCTGCAAATTCTATTATCATGGCCATTGGCAGTTTTGACCATTCTGGTCATTAAGATCTAGACCCTTGAGTCTGGTTCCTCCCAAGGTTTCTTTCTAGTTACACCACTGAGTTTTTTTTTGCCACTGTTGCCTCTGGCTTGCTCTTGTGGGGGTTTAGGCTGGGTTTTTCTGTGAGGCGCATTGTGACAATTAGTTGTGAAATGCGCTATATAAATAAATATTGATTTGATTTGAACTAAGGATACTTATGTCTGCTCAAAGGTAATGTCAGCTAACTTTAACCAATAATAGCCTATCAAGGCTCGACGTTAACATTTTTGGTAAGAATAGAGTAGAATAGAGTAACGTTTTCATAGCTAAACTGTGGGCCTGTTGCCTTGTTTTAGTTGGGCTAACATTGCAGCCTGGACGATAGCTGATACTTATAGCTAAGTTAGTTAGCTACCTAACATTACCATCGAATGTTACTCACTAACTTCCAACTCAAGGTCTTGTTCTTGGAATGGGCCCACATGATTTCCTTTGAATGCATTGATTTAGCCCCTAGCTAAAATTTTATAGCATGTACAATATTTAACCACGTTGCTAACGTTTCACTTGTGTGACATTGTAACATTGTACAATCTCAAATTTCCAAGCCCTACACTGTTAAAAAAAATATTGCCCTTCAACTCATAAAAAATTTGGTAACATTGGCTTTTTTTGAGTTGAATTAACTTCAATGCTTTTTTAAGTGGGATGGACACAATTACATAACTAAGTAAACTCATCAAAATTAAGTACAGATTACTAGTAGTCGCCATATTAATAAGTTGGATAAACTTAATTTTATTGGTAATGTAAACTCACTTAGGCTACACATGAGATTGAACTCAATTAACTTGAGTACAGGTAGGTTACTAGTAGTAGCCATATTATTTAGCCATATTATTACATTTAGGGTGCATAAACATTCAACTACACATTAAAAAAAACCCACTATGCCAACAAAGTTGAGTTTGCGGATCAGAGTCCACAACCATGTGACCACACTCAAAAACAAATGCATGTTGAATTTACATGAAACAATTATATGACATAGATTCCACATAATTAAATCACGTTCTCAACATACTTGATCCATTTAAATTTACTCAATTCATATTTGTTAAACCAACATTATTTCTTCATGTAAATTCAACACAATGTTTTTCTGTTGAGTCAACTTAATATGCTCAAGTAAATCTCACACCATTGAGTTAAAAACGTAATTTTCTTATGTCCATTCTTCTTGATTCATTACCATGTCTCCAATATTATTTTTATAGTTGGTATTACATAAATATATTGTGGACATCGGTTCCACATGATCTAATCTTGTAAATACAACATGAACTGTTTCCCCTAAGTGTTTGAATGCAAATGTGTAGATGGCAATAAATCCATAAACAGACAAAGTAGAAGCCATTTCTGTTACCAAAATATAAATTGTAATTGCTCATAGAAATAACAAGTTACAACATTCTGACAAAAGGGAGACTATTCCACTTAACAAATTCACCAAAGCAAGAACATGTATACAACAACTGGAGTACCACATGGAATTTGTACAAATGTGTAATTTTTGCAAATCAACAATAATGGCGAATGTTGCTGATTAAGTATCAAAGTAGTCCATTTCAAATACGTTTTGTCTTGTTTCCCATGGTTTCACCATTTCACTGCATTGATTGTGAAACAAATAGAAAGTAAAATAGAAAAATATAAATATTGAATCCAGAAAAAAATAACTGGGACAAAGCCACATTGTTATCAAGAGAAAACCTAGTAAACATGCTAGGTGATGCTACCGGTACAAATGTCCACATTTTCCTTTTCCGTTTCAGTGCATTCCATATGTAAGAATTTAAGAAAATTACAGAAAGATGTAAAAATCCAAGTGAACATTTGGAGTTGGGGGTCGGTTATTGCTTTCACTGTGTCAGAAACAAAATAAACAAAAATAGGTGTTGTTGTTGTACAGCTTTTGATGAAAACCTTATGTACCTCAAGGGTGAAATTAATTTTGGGAGGGTAGATCAAGTTCAAAGCGTACATTAATCCAAACAACATGGCAGCTACAAAAGCCACACTGTCCAGGCCCAGTTGTACTGTCAGGCCCATGAATACAATCCTGATGTCTTCCAGTTCTTCACTGACATTGTTTCCTTTAATGATAAAGATCCCCACCATGGTCTCCGTGATGACTGCCTGGATGAGGGCTTGGTCCACGGCCTGTGGAAGACGCATTCAGATCAAAATGAATTAATCATACAAATTTCGTGTTTTTACAGGAATAAGGACATAAACAAAACTTAAATGTCTGCCCTCAACGTTATTAATAGTACTTACCACATAACGCCTCAAGATTTTCTAGGCCATCATCATCACCACCACTATAAAGACTTGGAGAGTCAGTGCCACTCAACAAATCAAACAGGGTGAATTAAGGTCTGTGAAAAGATGTGTAAACAGCATATTTTGTGGGACTCAAAATCAATTGCCTTGGTTACTTGAACTCCAAGTAATGTCATAAAAGGTGAAATCATTTAAATTACCTCAGTCATATAGCTAGTTTGGTAATGTTTTGGAGAAAGGTAGAATGGGGCTCGCTAATGTAGTAGTTGCAAGAATAGCAGAGGCAGAGAGCATGCCCCAGTTTATTTGAATTGACACCTAGTCTGAATTCTAAGTTTTTTAAGAACACGTGCATGCACGCTATGAAGTACTCATAAGAGAATATGCGGTCTCCAAACTCACAGATCATGCCCACAGACACGCAAGCATTTTGTTGTCCCAGTCTGGGTAAGCTAGCTAACGTTAGCTAACTAGCTAGCCAAATGGCAGAGCCAAGTTGTTGCCCATAGCTACTTAGCTAGCTAGTGGTGTGAGCCAAGCACACTATAATACATTACATTACATTATAGTCATTTAGCAGACGCTCTTATCCAGAGCGACGTACATAGTGATACCACTCAGTTTAGCAATACCACTCAGTTTAGCAATATTAGCATCACAGCACTGTTAATGTAAGCACTTTATCATAGAGGATTTGCACCTCTCATTAACATTAGCTAACGTTAGATACGCGTTTCACTTTGCTTTCATCTTAAGAAAGTTGAGCTAACATTAGCTAGAATTGTCTAACAATTAGACAATGCTAGTTAACATTAGCTCAACTTGCTTAGATAAAAGAAAAGTCAAACGGGTATCAAAACAACGACTTACTGATGTACAACTTGTGAATCAAAATTTGCCTAGTAAAAAGAATGGCTTTTACTCTCTCTGATTTTAACGAACATTGGAAAATGAAATCAATTTTTACCTTCACCAAAACAAGGATACTGTGGAGAGAATTCTTCCTCCCACCAACAGCTGGCTCACAGTTTGAATTAATTTAATTTCCGTTGGTGGCAAAACAACTAGTTCATTCTCTCTCAACGTAGAACTGACATTCCTAAAGATAACTTAACACTACTAGACTGAATTACGTTCTGAGAAGAAACACAAATTGATTACGTAGAACAAACTAACTGCATCTTTGTAAATTGAACAGACTGCCATTTCCTCTTTTTTCAGTGCATGGCGCATACTTTTAAGCTTATTTTTCGACAGTCTCGGCGCGAAGACTCAGGTGATAGACAAATGATAATGTCAACTCATGTTTCATTAACACATTTAATCAAATCATTACATTACTTAAATAAAATGTTTAAGTTTTATTTAAAATAAATTGTTGTATGTATACTGACACTTTTTGAGTACACCCAAAGTAAAGTGATGCTGTTTACGATGAAAATAAGAAATATTAAATAGATCTAGCTATTAAATGTACGTTAACACTATGTGAGGATGCCAGATTTTTTACAGTGTACATTAAATATACGTTCCTAAATCTAGCTAGTTAGTTTGTACGCATTATATTAATGTAACATTACGTTTAACTTATTTTAGCACTTTGTGAATGGGACTTCAAATGAGCAGTTCCCCAATCACTGTATGTGTTAAAGTGCTAATGTTAATGTTTTGTCATCATTGATAATTAGGTAGGGTTGTGAAACCACACCTTTTGTTACTCTCCATACTGCTTATTATTCTGTCACTTTTTGAGAACCTATCTCCTCCTACACCATTCACACCATCAACACCATTCATACCGCATATTATACCTTTATACACCCTCTTGGTTGCTATAACTTTTTGCCGGGTGTCAGGCCGGCCTAGAAGAGCGAGAGTCGCTAACTGACTGATGTCTACCTTGTTGAAAGTCACGCGAGAAGTGGTGTAAATAGGCAGACTAAATGGTGGTAGTATACTGATCTTGCAGTGTTTGTGTTTAAGCACGGTTACCTAACAACCGACGTCACTTTTTTCATATTGCGCACAGCTGATTGGTTCGGTAAATAGACCAGTTTCTAAGCAACATCACAGTAGAGGTGCACACAGTGCTGGGGCAGAATATTCAATATTTCAAAAGAAATCAACATCAACTTGTAATAGCAGAAGCAGAAATGGATGATGAAGGACACTTGTTTAACTTTGAATATCTTAGTTACATCAACACTGAGCTAGCTAAGCAGTTTGGTGTACATATGTGTAATATTTTTTTCATTTTAGCAAGTGTCCAGGAAAGTAGCTATTTATGCTGGCTTCCATCCCATCTCATCAGTTTAACTAACGTTAAGCGCTCAATTGAATGAAGACAGCTTCGTATTTATCATGTGTTTCTATCACAATGACAATGTAAACACGGCGCCATCTTTAGGACCGATTTCACGCTGCAGCGGTCCCTCATGCTCAGTCAGTGGGTGGCTAACGGTAGCCACAAAGAAATCGCGCACCTGGGGGGCGCTATGGAGCACGGAGGAGAGTAGACGTGTCCCACGCTGCTCCGAGATAATGTGATTTAAATATACTTTTCGTTGTGCAATTCTGAGAAAAAATAGTCTGGGACAATTTATAAAGAATTATGACAACTGTCTAGCTTAGTTAATCTGATTCCTGACCGACCAAAATGTCTACTCGGCAAAAACAAGACACGGCGAAAGTGGGCCGCAAAGCCTCGCATGCAGATGCACTTGAGCAGCCGACAACGGGGGGTGCTATGGCTAACGTTGCTAGCAATACCCTAGATGCATCGCTGCTACAGTCCATGATGGACACTCTCAAGAGCGACATATTCGCTAAGATTGATGCTCTGTCAGTAAATCTGCGCTCTGAAATATCGTCTGTGAGACAAGAATTAAAGAGTTCAATTGAACCACTTCAACGTACAGTGGACACACATGAGGAGACGATGCGTGATCTTGAGCAGGCGGCCACCGGCCATAGCACTCGGATAGGCGAGCTGGAAGCTACAGTTAGCATGCTAACTTCGCAAGTGAAACGCCTTGATGATAAATGTGAGGATCTCGAGGGCAGGTCCAGGAGGAATAATATACGCGTGATGGGTGTGCCGGAGGGACTGGAGGGAACCCGTGCCACTGATTTTGTCGCAAAGCTACTCCTTGACCTGCTGGGACTGGAGGAGAAGCCCCTACTTGACCATGCCCACCGGACCCGGCGAGAGAAGCCCAAGGAGGGGACCCCACCTCGGCCCTTTGTTGTAAGGGTGCACTTTAATATCCGGAGCCTGATCATGCAGCGGGCTGGAGAAGCCTCTCCTCTACAAAGACAAGAGGATTTCCATTTTCCCGGACCATACGTCCTCCGTTGCCAAGAAGCGAGCTGAGTTCATCGCAGTCAAGCGAATTCTTCATTCCCACCCAAACGTGAAGTTTCGTCTCCTCTTCCCGGCCACTCTCCAAATAATAATAATAATTAATAATTATTATTATTGGCATTTATATAGCGCCTTTCTCGACACTCAAAGCGCTTACAATGAGGGGGAAACTCGCCTCAACCACCACTAATGTGCAGCACCCACCTGGGTGATGCAGCGGCAGCCATTTTGCGCCAGAATGCTCACCACACATCAGCTGAGGTGGAGAGGGAGAGAATAATTTTTTCTTTCTTTTCTAACCTTCCTGACATGTCCTCGCACTTCCTTATTTTAGGGGGGGACTTTAATTGTTGGTTTAGTCCACAGCTTGACCGCACCTCCAAGAAGACTGCTACGCCTTCAAGGTCTGCTAAGACAATTAGAGACTTCATGAGTGAGTTTGCAATCACAGATCCCTGGCGCTTCTTTAACCCCACCGGTAAGGCGTACTCCTTTTTCTCCCAGGTGCATCACACGTTCACTCGGATAGATTACTTTATGGTAGATGACAGATTTTTACCGTCAGTTAGTTCCTGTTCATATGAGGCTATAGCTATTTCAGACCACGCCCCTGTCGCTATGAGTATCCGATTTAAGGGCTATGTACACGCGCAAACCCCATGGCGTTTAAACACGCGTTTGCTTTCAGATGAAAACTTTGAAGAGATGATTTCCAACCACATCGATGTGTTTCTAACTATTAACAAGACCCCTGACATTTCTGTATCTGTGTTGTGGGAAACATTGAAAGCTTATATTAGAGGGCAAATAATTTCCTATGTAAGTTACGAAAAGAAACAGAAAAGGGAGAGATTAACTGAACTAACGAGGCGTATTGCTCAGCTGGATGACCTCTATTCCACTTCACCAACCCCAGATGCGTATAAAGAACGCCTCTCTCTACAATCGGAATTCAATACATTGACTGCAGACCAGGCCGCTGAACTACTCCTTAAGTCCAGAAGTAATTATTACGAACAAGGTGACAAAGCTGGCAAACTACTGGCCCATCAATTACGACAGACCGTTTCCTCTCACCAAATTCCCAAAATCCAAACAGCCTCGGACACCACAATCGACCCCAAAAAAATTAATGATGAGTTTAGAAACTATTACGCCTCGTAATACACATCTGAAACTGATTCGGACGCAAAGGATTTTGACAATTTTTTCGCCATGCTCGAGGTCCCTCTCGTACACCCTGATATGATTGAATACCAATAACTGTCACTGAACTTTCCACTGCTATTACATCTATGCAGGGTGGTAAATGCCCGGGGCCCGACGGCTACCCAATAGAGTTCTACAAGAAATTTCAACATAAACTAGCCCCTGTTTTGATAGATATGTTCAATGATTCATTTCACTCCCTTAGTTTGCCCCCAACACTCAATCAGGCTTCTATCTCTCTCATTTAAAAAAAGAATAAGGATCCCCTTGCATGCTCCTCTTACAGACCAATCAGTTTGTTATGTGTCGATTTTAAACTGTTGTCTAAAATGCTCGCCCTACGTTTGGAAACCGTACTACCGACCCATTATCTCCCCTGACCAAACCGGATTCATCAAAAATAGACATTCTTTCTTTAACTTAAGGCGATTATTTAACACAATCTACCAACCTTCCACAAACTCTGTGCCTGAAGCTGTGATATCCTTGGATGCAGAAAAGGCCTTTGACCGCGTGGAGTGGTAATATCTTTTTTATACGTTGGAGAAATTTGGCTTTGGTAAGAAATTTACCTCATGGGTGAAGTTGTTGTATTCCTCCCCCCTAGCCTCAGTGAGGACAAACAATACCCAATCTGAATATTTCCCCCTCCACCGCTCCACCAGGCAAGGTTGCCCCTTGAGCCCTCATTTATTTGCTCTAGCCATTGAGCCCCTCTCCATCGCACTTCGCTGTGATCCCCGTATCATAGGTATTTTCAGAAATGGAATGGAACAAAGAGCTTCTCTTTATGCAGACGACCTTCTTCTTTATGTTTCCAATTTTTCTGTGTCTATCCCTGCAGCTCTCTCTATTCTTAATTCATTTGGTGCTATATCTGGTTACAAACTAAATTTAAGTAAAAGCGAACTATTCCCTTTAAATAAAGCAGCACGTGACTACCCCCTACATAGTCTGCCATTTAAAACTGCGCCACACAACTTCACTTACTTAGGGATTCAGGTAACTGATAAGTTTAAAGACCTTTATAAAGCTAATTTCGCCCCTCTTCTGACCCGTGTACAGGAGGACTTTGACCGCTGGTCAGTGCTGAATCTGTCTCTAGCTGCCCGAATTAATTCTGTCAAGATGAATACCCTCCCCAAATTCTTATACTTACTTCAATGTATACCCATTTTCCTCCCCCAAACATTTTTCCGTAAAATTGACACTATTATTTCAGACTTTATTTGGAACAAGAAAACTCCTAGGATACGCAAACAACTTTTACAGGGACCAAAGGCGCTGGGTGGAATGGCTCTACCGAACTTGAAGTTTTACTATTGGGCTGCCAATCTGAGAATAATACAATCCTGGCTGCACTCTGATTCGCATCACTCGCGGCCTGTTTGGCTTGAAATGGAGGCTGCTTCCTGTAGGCCAGCATCTCTCTCAGCATTGGCTCACTTTCCCATTAAGGTCTCCAAACATACTCTACATTAGCCCCTATAACTGCAAATCCTGTTTTTCCTCCATCCTTAGTAGACGGTGCATTTACTATCTGGTCCAACCAAGGCATCAACTCATTCAAGGACCTGTATATTGATAACACATTTGCGTCTTTTCAACAGTTATCTGAGAAGTTTGCTCTACCTAGGCAGCATTTCTTTAGGTATCTACAGATCCGCAGTTTTGTCAGTCATAGATTTCCTCAGTTTCCTAACCTCCCCACTGATTCGACATTAGACACATTCCTTAAACCAGTACCCGCTCTGAAGGGATTGATGTCTCATATCTATGCTCAGATTTGTTCCCTTCGTCTAGTCACCTTAAGCTCCATTAAAGCTCTCTGGGAAGTAGATCTTGGTGAGGAGATCGCACACACTTCACAAAGGTCAGGCTCTCTAGGATCTATAATGATGTAGACCCAACTTGTGACAGGTGTCGCCAAGCGCCAGCAAGCCATGCACACATGTTCTGGTCTTGTCCGGCTTTACATTCTTATTGGATCAAAATCTTTAGATCACTGTCGGGAGTCACTGGAAAGCCAATTGATCCTAATGCTATGACGGCATTGTTTGGTGTTGCTCCACCCATACTGCCACTCTCTTCCCTGGAGACAACCTATATAGCCTTTGTTACTTTACTAGCCAGACGCCTGATATTGCTCAGGTGGAAATCTTCAATTCCTCCCTCGCATACCTTGTGGATAAAAGAAGTGTTACATTTTGCTAAACTGGAGAGGATCAGATGCATAATGAGGGGCTCCCTGAGGAAATTTTATAAGATTTGGGACCCATTCGTTGAATATGTACGGGAGCTGGACATGACAGATATCTGCCAGACAACTGACTGACCAACAGTGATTTATGTTTATATTACACAGACGCCTGATTTTATTTTTATTTATTTTTCGTTTACTTATTTTATTTTATATATTTTTTTTTTTTAATGATTATTATTATTCTCTTTTATTTTCTCGATTTATTTATTGACTGATTTCATGTCTTTAGTCTTAGTCCGGGATTCTATTTTTTAGTTTGCTGTATTTGTCCTGTCCTAGTCCTGTCTTGTTTTTGTTTTGGTTCACTTAAACTTGCACTACTACTTTGTCACTTATATTTACCAAATGTTATTGTATTGTATATTTGTTTTAATTGAAAAACCTCAATAAACAGATTGTTAAAAAAAAGAAAAGAAATCGCGCACCTCACTGCTGATGAAAAAAACGTTACTTTGACAAAGTAAGTTAGCTTGCTCTAGACCAGGGGTGTCCAAACTACGGCCCGCGGGCCAATTGCGGCCCTTGAAGCGTTTTAAAGCGGCCCTCGAAACATTTCAGAAGAATTATTAAATCTGGCCCGCTGCTACAAATGAGAGAAATAAAAATGCTGTTGTTTTTTTAACACTAGGGGACAGCATAGTAAAAGCCCAACTCTAAAAACAGATCAGCAGTTTGCGCCCCCCCCCAAACAAAAAATAATCTTATGCATTAGCTAGCCAACGTTCCTGTAGCCTACAAATCGTGTTCTTATCAACATGGCGACTGCAAAGAATCGAAAGGTGGATAGTGAATGTAGGAAATTCCAGCCACGATGGCAAAATTAATACTTTTTCAGAGTACAGAGGCAAGTGTGTCTGTTTAATTTGCCAGGAATCAGTAGCGGTGATGAAAATAATTTAACGTTAAGAGACATTATGAAACGAAACATGATGCGTCTTTTAAGGCATATACTGGAGCAACCAGAGAAGAGAAATCAAAGCAGTTGGCGGCAAGCCTATCATTGCAACAAACCCAGTTTTTTTGTGCTAATCAAACGCAGCAGAATGCTACCAGGGCTAGCTACGAGGTGGCTAAGCTAACAGCGAAGTATGGAAAGGCCTTTGTAGAGGGTGATTTTATTAAAAGAGTGCGTCACAAAAATTGTGGAGATTGTATGCCCAGAAATGAAACAAGACTTTTGCAATGTTAGTGTTGCGAGAAACACAGTGGCCCGGCAAATCGAGGATTTATCAGCTAACATCAAGGCGCAAATATCAGACAAAGCTCAGTTGTTTCTTTTCTATTCAATTGCGTGTGACGAGAGTACCGACACAACAGATTCGGCTCAGCTACTAATTTTTTTGCGGGGGGTTGACGATGATTTTTGCTTTACTGAAGAGCTCCTCGACCTTCGGAGCCTGACTGGAACAACGAAAGGAGCTGATATTTTTTAAGCTGTGTCAGTTGCTATTCAAAATCGGAATCTCCCTTGGGACAAGTTGTGTGGAGTTACAACAGATGGTGCTCCAACCATGATAGGTGAGCGTAACGGAATGGCTTCCCTGGTTTGCAGAAAAGTTTGTGAGTCTGGGGGCGAGGCTGTTAAATTGCACTGTATTATACAGCAGGAAGCATTATGCGCCAAAGTCACGACTGGGCGATGTCATGAATACAGTCGTGAAAACTATTAACATAATTTGTGCGAAAGCACTAAATCACAGAGAATTTCAGGCATTCCTGTCTGAAATGGATACAGAATATGGGGACGTGATCTACCACTCTGATATACTCTCACATATGTGAGCAAACATTTTCCCTGATGACGCTAAACAAGAGCCGTTTGCGATCAAAGATAACACACAGTCACCTTTGCGATGTCCTGCGAATCGCATCTACAAACCTCACGCCCGACATCACAGCGATTCTTCAGTCCAAGGCACAACAACACTGTTCTCATTAGAAGTGTCACTGTTGAGTGAAATTCTTAAAATCTCTTCAAGCTCGCCTTTTAATAGGCTATAATACTATTCGCCTAATTTAAATAGAAATCTAAGTGATGTTGGCAACTGTATGCCACATGTCTGAGCGCACTTGTATTTATTTTACACACATGCACACATAGCCTATATATATATATATATAATAGCCTGTGGCCCGTGGTATTTTTCTCCATCTGGCCCTCAGTGAAAAAAGTTTGGACACCCCTGCTCTAGACTGTCATTCGTTTTTGCTGCCGAACAAGCTGCTGGTCCCACTTAGTTCCGCTGAGTCCTGAGTCCCTGAGGGGAAAAAAAGGGGCAATTACCCTAATGTACAATTACCTGGGGTGAGGATGGGTTTATAATCCCAAACTGCACCATCTGTAATAGTTAGCCTACTCAATTAACATGTGCTTTGTCATAGAAAGGGTAACGTTCAGTAAATGGACACTGATATATTTTTTGCCGTTATAAAAATAGTTTTTTTCCCCCTCTTTCTGTTAGGCTATTAATGTTACACAGAACGTTAACGTTAGCTAGCTAATTACTGGAAATTTCTTAGCTGGCTAGCTAGGAAGGTATATGTAACATTAATGTTAGCTAGCTTAACCAGAAAGAGTAAAAAAAATGTTTGATGACAGCCAGCATGCAAATATCATTATCCATTTACTTATCCTTCCTATGACGAAGCACATGTTTTTTGAGTGCAGTTCGAGATTATAAACCCATCCGGACTCCAGGTAGGTTAGCTACTAATTGTCGGCATCTGTGCCTTTGTAATGTTAAAGCACGACTGAAATTTGGTAGAACTTTGGGTTGTGTAGTTACTTGGCCATGATATGAGTCCAAATGGTGGCGAAATATGTTTGTTAGTTGCTCTGTGCTCCCCTAGGGTGATAATCCAGAATAGGGTATATTTGTCGCTCTCCATTCACTTCTATAGGGCAGCTCAAACGGTCTCAAAATGACACTTCTAGCACATATACGAATGTGAACTAAGTAGATTCAATACAAACAATAACCAGTCCTTTTACCTATTATTATTATTTTTTAATTTTTTTATTAAATGGCCCTTTCCCATAGGTGTCAACCTCTGGAGAGAGCTGCCCTTATTTTCACGCCAGCAAAACTATAAATTCGAACATTATCTAATGTTACAATGAAATTTGTGACTTGTAATGCTAAATTGAGTCATGGCCACCACATTAAAACGTCACGGAACATAATCTAATTTAGATAAAAATTGCATAAACATGAACATTGTCCAGTCATAATCATTTAACTGTTCGCAAGGTTAACTAATGTTAGATAGTTGTTAGATGTTACGTTCGGCAGTAGGACCCAGACGCAGACCACAGGATAAGGCAAAATTCGTAGTTTATTATAAGTGCAGGAGTCAAGCCAGGAGATCAGAATCAGGGAGGTACAAAAACAGAATCCAAAAGGGTAATCAGGGGCAATCCAAAAGTCGTGAACTGGGGAATCAGAAGTCACAGTACCAGGGGATCAGGCAGGAGAATAGTCAAAAACAGGCGTAATCAAAACCGTAATAAAAAACAGGACCGATAAGGGCTAGGCAAAAGAATAGTCGGGCAAAGGGTATCTCGGAAGTATCTAGCAGATCTCTGGCTTTAACAACTCGCAGGCACAGGATAAGTAAATCAACGTTCTGACACAGACTGGAGTTAACACAGGGTTTAAATACACACGGTACAAATGACACAAAGGGAGACAGGTGTGTGAAGAGGCGGGGATCAAAACGAGAGACAATTGGAAACAATTGGGAACAATGAAACAATCACGGAGACAACTAGGGAAAACGCGGACTGGATTCCATACAGATACACGATAACAGATGACCTGGAGTTTCAGGAAATCGTGCATAGATTAAGAGAACAGGGAGAGAAGATCAGATGCAGCTGAGAATGATTAACAAGGACAGAACAGCGTGAAAATGTGCGCTCTAATATATTAGTGAGATTAGTAACTATACACACCCCTGCCGTTAGTACAATTAGTAATTATATACAAATTAGTTTGTTAGTGGAGTTAGTAGATCTAATCTATCGTTAGTATGTTAGTGGTAATAAGTAAATCTAAGTGCACAGAGACAGGTGCGAAGCAAGAGGGAACCCGAACACCAACGAGATCACCCGAATGGTACAGAGACGTAAACAGGGAGTGCGAGATCAGATGTATACAAGCAGACACGGGACAACTAGGCAAAACCGAAAAATAAACAAGCCAGATAAAAACTAAGAATAAACAATACATACAGAATGGCAATGAATAACAATAATACAAAATAAAATAAAAATACAAATAACACACAATTCTCAGATCCTTACATTAGATATCTTGTGGGCTACGTCTTTGTGGTTTGTTGTGATAAAGTGCATTTTTAGATCATAGTCCTCCGGTACTTGCTTTTCCCACAGCCTCAGAAATTGAGAGAATAGCAGAGGGAGAAATAAAATGTGATTGCTGCCATTAAATTCATAAGCTATATGTTGGAATACGTTTGGGGGAACTATTTACAGTTTTTACGGACCATGACTAGATTTCCCGTATCGTAACCTTATACGCCCGTATACCTTTTTTATACGGGCAAACCGTATGGGTTGACACATATGCTTTCCTGGCTTTTTCGTATTTTATTTGTAACGTAGATCTGGTCGATAATTCTTATGCCAGAAACAGCATTAATGCGCCGATCCGTCTGAAACCACTCATTGGTCCAAATTTCCACGGACGCAAGAGTTCCTGGAAGTGGTAAACAAACCGACCTGCCAACATTTTGCTAGTCTTTTCTGGTAGCTTGCTAACAACATTGAAGAAAATGGTACTTTTATAAATCATAATACGACAAGAAAAAAAATATGTACGAGGACTGGTTATTGTTTGTATAGACATTCGTATACGTGCTAGAAATGACATTTTGAGACTGTTTTAGCTGCCCTATAGAAGTGAATGGAGAGCGACAAATAATGTCACCCTATTCTGGATTATCACCCCAGGGGTGCACAGAGCTAACAAACATATATCGCCACCATTTGGACTCATATTATGGCCAGGTAACTACTCAACCCAAAGTTCTACCAAAGTTCAGTTGTGCTTTAACGTTACAAAAGAACAGATGCCTACAATTAGTAGCTAGCTTACCTGGAGTCCGGATGGGTTTATAATCCTGAACTGCACTAACAAAAAAAACTAGGCCTACTCAAAAAGAAAAGAAAAATGCTTGCACAGAAAAACATTAATTGGTATTTGTTATTCAGTTAATTTGCTTGATAATTAAGAACTATAAATAGAAACATGCCAGGTTGACATTAATATCCGTATAAAGGTATGGTTAGGTTACACAAGGCCTATTTTACAGCCGACGGTACGCCACTGTATCATAATGTAGGCTAGACATGGACATGGTTCCTTACCGGGGGATTCGATGATGTCGGAATGATACCAGAGGCCCCTGAGTTGTAGCCTATCATTTGTCTACTGTGTAATCGCATAAGGACAGCACTCAAGTAGCCTACTGTTTGGTTTATTTGGCCAACATGTCTTTAGGAAACAACATGTCAATGTAATTTTCTCACATTACATACCTAATTATTGTGCATTACCACTTCATACCATTTCCACCTTTTATTTACCACCCCACATTATACCATATTACCAGTTTTCTATACCATTTCCAGCAATTGATACCACTGCGAAGCAGCCACACCTACAATTTCTTTAGGAATGCGGTTTGTTCTGATATTTTCAAATCTTTCAGATTTCCTTCCTCCACATATTGAAGGCCTTGCTGGTGGCTTCTTGTTGATATATTTCCTGATCTCCAAAAATTATGAATTATCTCATGGTAGCTGGCTAAGGTGTATGATTACAGTCATGTTTCCTAAAAATTCAGCACGTTGTTTGTCCAACATAACAACAGTAAACAGGGCGTTCAATTGTCAATCGTTCAATTGTGATCAGATTATGGGTGTAAGTATATATTCTGTGATTATGTGCCCCATTCCTGCTTGGCGTGTGTTAAGTGCTTGTTTGTATGTGTTTATATGGGTGGTCCAGTAAGTGTTTTTGTGTGTGCTTGTGTGTATTCGTGTGCAGCCTTCGCACTTCTGAGACCAGTTACCTGAACGAGTCCTTCTCTTTCTACTCCGCAATCCGCCAGCGCTCGTACTACTACCAGGTCAACAAGGAGGACAGGTGAGATCAGGTGTGTCCATGGCCACGCCCACAGAGCGGGGTCGTGTGTGTGTATGTACGCATCTCATTGGGATTTTTTCTCACATCCCCTCGTGTTTCCTGCATTCTCATTGACTTGTTGATATGGTCTCATCACACGCCAGGTCTTGGTTTTGACTTTGACTTGGTACTAACCCCCTTTCAATTGTATGGCCCCAATTAAATTTCTCAAACTGTCTGTTCTTTTTCTCCCGCCTCCTTCTCTCTTGCCACCTTGTTTCCTCCTCTCCTCCCTCAGGCCTGAGTTAGTGGTGAAGAAGCTGCGATACTATGCTCGCTACATCGTGGTCTGTCTCTTGCTCAATAAGATGGACCTGGTGAAGGTGCTGGTTAAGGTGAGGGCAGAGGAGATGGTCACAGCGCCCTCAGTGGAAGGCTGGGGCAGAGCTCTTCTGAGCTTCAGTGACTCCTCCTCCAGGATTACATTAAGGGGCAGGTCACAGTTTAATTTGTTTATTTTTTACAACTTTGAACATGTGAAGCTCTTGTGTCATGTGGCATTTTGCGTGTGTGTGTGCGCTTGTGTGTGTGTGCGCTTGTGTGTGTACCTATGCAGGAGCTGTCAGAGGAGATAGAAGATTACACGCACCGCTTTAACACAGAGGACCAGCTGGAGTGGAACCTGGTTCTGCAGGAAGTGGCTGCTTTTATGGAGGTGAGAAACGTCACAGGTTTCCATCAACTAACCAGATGGCTGGTCAGCTTCTATATTCATTAATTAATACATTTTCAGAGGATACATCAAATTTGGCTCTAGTGTTGCCCAGCGATGGCAGGGTTGGGAGGGTTTCAGTTGGCCAGGATGACAGTGTCTCATCATGGACCTGATGGCTTGGGTATTCCAAATTTGGGTGTGGGGAAAGCATTAAAAAAAGAAATAAAGAAGAGAGACGTGTCCCAGCTCAAAAACACTACTGTGTGTGTGTGTGTG
Organism: Ilyophis sp. 1 JC-2022; assembly: GCA_022702515.1. Classification (NCBI taxonomy): domain Eukaryota; kingdom Metazoa; phylum Chordata; class Actinopteri; order Anguilliformes; family Synaphobranchidae; genus Ilyophis; species Ilyophis sp. 1 JC-2022. The sequence goes on from CM040394.1 coordinate 64,900,796, forward strand.
TGTATGTGTGGGTGGGTGTGCGCATCTGTATGGCTGTCTAGGCGGATCCAGTCATGGTGCTGAATGACAATAATGCCATTGTGATAACATCCAATCGTCTGCTGGAAGGCGGTGTGCCCCAGCTGGAGCAGGGCATGGTCGTTGGTCAGCTCACCCTGTCAGACGCCCTTATCGTCGGCAACTGTAATAACCAGGTACACCTTCCACTTCAGGCCTGTTGATATTATTAACATTTATTAACATGCATATTGTATTTCTGCATGTGTGACAGTGTTGTGATGTCTCTCTCAGGTGAAGTTCAGTGAGTTGACCATCGATATGTTCCGCATGCTCCAGGCTTTGGAACGAGAGCCCATTACCCTGGCAACGCAGAACACCAAGCCAGGCACACTGGTGAGGGAGCATTCGGTAACTTGTACTTTATAAATACAGTCTGCTTCTTTTCTTACTGCTTTATAAAAATACACTGCTTATTTTACATTACATTACATTAGTAATTTAGCAGACGCTTTTATCCAAAGCGACATACAGTAAGTGCATACAGAAAGGTCATCGAAGTAACTACAGAACAGATAGGAAAGCACATTCTTCCCATACAGTAGCAGCTATCCCTAGTAATGAACACTGAATGCAGTTCACAGTGAACTGGGTACATCAGCTCTACTACAATTCTATTCTAAATATTATAAATTTGGATACAAAGTTCAACAAGAACACATACCATGAGGTCCTAGATAAGTATTAGTCCAGGTGGAGTCTGAAAAGGTGTGTTTTCAGGCCACGACGGAAAGCAGGCAGGGTTGGCATGGAACGTAGGGGAATGGGAAGTTCGTTCCACCACTGGGGAGCTAGGGTGGAAAAGCTCCGTAGTCGGGACGAGCGGGTGCCATTGACATGGAGGGGGGGAAGTGCAAGTCGCCCTGCAGTAGATGAGCGAAGTGGTCGAGCAGGAACATAGTTCTGGATCAAGTCCTGCAGGTAGACAGGGCCTGTCCTATTGGCTGCAGTGTAGGCCAGGGTCAGAACTTTGAACCTGATCCTGGCTGCAACAGGCAGCCAGTGGAGTGACCTCAACAGGGGGATGACGTGAAAATTTCGGGAGGTTGAACAGAAGCCGGGCAGCTGCGTTCTGGATGAGTTTTAAAAAAAAATAAAAAATGTATTACTACTTAATACACCCAACTGCCTTATAAATGCTGCCTGCTTCCTTTATTACTGCTTTATAAATACACATTTACTTTATCAATATACTCTACATTAAAGTGCATTTATATTACAGTTCCCTTTAAGTGTAATATAAATACACTTATCTTTCTTTATTGCTATTTTATAAATACACTGTTTCTGTGCTTATTTTGGTCAATATATTTATTTTAAGAAACTATTTTAAATGGCATAATGCATGATTGTATTTATTTGGCAGCACTATAGATTGTCTTGCCATTTCAAAATTACTACTAGGTGAACAGAATGAGGCACACATTTATACACACACACACACACACACACATATGCATACACGTGTACACACATGGGAACACGAACAAACAGACGAAAGTTGTATAGTGTGTACTATGTGTCTCTGCAGGAGCCCACTGAGAAGCCTGCTAAGAGAGAGAACCCCCACAAGTACCTGTTGTACAAGCCCACCTTCAGCCAGCTCTACGCCTTCCTGTCTGCCTCCTTCAAGGTCTATATCCTGCCTCGCAACCTTCCCTCTGCCTTGCTCAGTCCTGCCCCCTTCCCTCTGCCTCGCTCAGTTTTAATACATTGAGATATAATACATCACTTATTAAAAGCACTCATTTACATTGCCAGCTGTGGTATCAGCATCACATTGATCATGCAATTGTACACTATGCTGTGTACTGCATACAGTTCATGTTGTTTGCAGGCTTGGGATGCAGATGCAGATGCAAAAGTGTCCTCTGATAGTCATCCTTATTATAAATTCAAAACTTTGTGAGGTACCCGGTCCCTGTGCCTGTATGATGTATCCTAATTTGCATGTTATTTACTCACTTCTATGATATTTCCAGTTGTTACGGACCATGATTTATTAAAATTCAATAACATAAATCTGAAAGCACCCATATAATATAAATTTTATTCTTCTTTAATATTCATCATTTATATACTCCAAAATCTTTTTGCCTAACAGCTATGACCCAGGCTCTTGTGTCTGGGTCCTAGGGAAACCTGTGACAAAAACAAGTCCATCTCAAAAATACTATTTCGTAATAGTTACTAATTACAACCTGGCATGTAGCTGAATCGTAGACTACAGTGCATTGTCAACAAGCAGCCTAAATAGCCTATGGCCCAACCTAACGTTGTCAAATCAATATCACTTTTAGTCACTTAAGTCACGCATTGCTTTGATATCTAATTATCAAAGCAATCTAATCTAAAGTTATTTAGTAACGTTAGCTAACAGCCTAGCTACATGTTTTTGTTATCATCCGAGCAATTGCTAGCCTATATGTCAGCTTTCGCAAGCTAGGAGTTAATAAATTACACAAATCACGTTCACTACTTTACGTGTCAGTAACGTAAAATAGTCAAATAGCCACTTACTTGTGAAAAGTTATCCCACGATCCTTGCTTTTTTCATTTCTTCTGTCCCGCCCCCTTCATTTTGGCCTGCTCAGTCCCGCCTCCTTCCCTCTGCCCTGCTCAGTCCTGCCCCCTTCCCGCTGCCCTGCTAGTTCCGCCCATAGATATAAACACTAGATGCCTCGTTGACGTCGATCCGATAGCTGCTCGGCGTAAAACGCGGCCGCCATCTTGGAGCGGTACGGAGCTCCGCGAGACTGCGCTCAATGCGCGAGTGAACCTTACCTCAATGGAGTGAACTTCTCCACAAAATAGACTGTAACTTTTTGATTATTGAACCGATTTTCCTGAAATTTGGTTTGTTATGAAGGTGGGGATGTGGACATGTTACAAGTCACTTGTTGGAAGTGAATTCAGTCAGGCTACTGAGCGATATGGCAGAAGTAATCACCTCTATGCCTGACTTCAACCTTCTGGATAGGCACAATTTAAGAGACATGCATGCTAGAATACCAAATGTACAGAAAATAGAATATCCAAATGTACAGTAAATAGAATGCCAAATGTAAATAGCCTATATACTTACCTACTATGTAACTTTAGTTACTCTCCAAATTATATAAATTGCTTATTGTTAAACTATTTTCCCGTACAATGTATTTTTGCCTATATTAATATATCTCTAAAGCCCATAGATATGCTCAACCTACCTGATTGTTCAATTTTATTAATAGTAGCCTGTTCACAAATAAAAACAAGTAACCTCCAGCACTATTTTCTTCCCAAAATATTTTTTTTTTACTGAGAATCAGGCATCAAAGGCACAACAGGAAAAAATAATTACATTAATTCTTTTTTTTTTTTTTTTTTTTTTTTTTTTTTTTTTATACATGTGTTGTGGTTTAATAAAGCAAATTAAAATTATTCATACTCTAAAATAAAATAAAACCAATTGTTTTATTTTAAACCAATTAAAATTATTAATACACTTAAATGAACATGACACTATTCAAATCAAATGTCCAGAGAGGCATCCAGCCTCTCTCCTCTCTCTCCGGTTTCTTCTGGCTGGGGCTTTGCCACAGTGTGTATCCCCAAAAGAACAAGGACACCCATCTCCCCCCCCCCCCCCCCAACCCCCCACCCTCACATTAGTATCCCTGAAAAAGGATAGTTTTAGATAGCTTCTTCCGCAAGCTACCACTTTGTAGTTTCAGGGTGTGCGTTTTGGCAATGTGGTACTGCCTGAGCTTGTGGAATTTGCTGACCAGCAGCGACAGGAGGCAGAAGTGATGGTTGTCGATGCCATCCTGAGTTTCCACAATGTGTTCGCCAAGCTTGAACACATCCTCTGACCCCACCTCGGACCTCACCATGTGGCTCAGCAGAGAAACGCTGCACTGGTTCAAAGCTGATGTGATGTTTGTGACGCGACGAAGGCAGCGCTCTGCAGAGCGGATCACCGTGACTGTGCCTACAAAAAAAAAATATATATATATTTTCCACATACACACAATAAATACAAAAGCAGGGACATGAACTCTAAAGGAGAATAACCTAAAGCCGATTTTTTTTAAGTTACTATTATATTCCAATAGTAACCGACCGTAATACACAGATATTAACAAAATCCATAGTCCAAAAAAAGATGGAACCATACTGATTGAAATGGCTAAGCTGTCTGTCAAACTGCACCAAATCTGTTTGGGGCTGTATGTGGGTGGGAATATGTTGTGAACCGGTTGATAACAACTACCAACAGGACATACACATAGTGAGAATTACACACATACAAAATGTTCGATACACAAACACCTTATGAGCTGGGGAAGGGGGATGACCGTACCTGGAGATGGAATCATCAGGCCCCCTTGATTTCTGAGGCTCAACAGGTGGTAGCTCTCTGAGTGTGACACTGGTACAGCCTCAGAGACCAAGCTGCTTCGGCAGATATCACAGGGCAGCTGCTTCATCACTCGGCGCACAACGAACCCTCCGATGTACACCAGTGCATTGTCGGTTAGACCTCCAAACCTCGTGGGCAGGTAGCTGTGATCCAAAACCACCCCACAGACTGCCTAATACAATGGATTTCCAACTACAATATACTTCAAATGAGCTAAACTATGAATCAATTAAATAGCAACAATGGCAATTTTGGAATTCATTATTGAAACCTTTTATCGGGTGTCTTTGGGCATGATAACCTCAATAAACATATTTGAGGAGGAAAAAGGTATTTACCTTTGAAGCGTGTGTGGATGAGGAAGTGGTATACCCATGTCATCTCTCAAAAAGCTGTATGCTTTGGGGCCATGCAGGTGCAGTGTTAAAGCAAACTCTTTTTGTGCTGGAGTGTAGGCATGGTGGTCTTTCTTCAGTAGTTCCAGTGGAATATCTGGAATAAGGAAAAATTGAGAATGAAATTTGATTTCAATTAATACATTACTGTGGCGAAGTGAGCTCTTACTGCTCGGGGAATAAGACACGGCAGACCTTTTCCAAGAGAACGTTTGGTTTATTTCTCTCTTTTCATTTGATACACACACGTGACACATTCCCTGTGTCCAGTCCTCTCTCTCGCTCCACTCCCTGTGAGCTCCTTATCAAGCCTCTCAGGCTCACTGTTGAACAATCAAGGCAATTGGTTAATTGATAACAGCAAACCTATAATCAATCGTCCCCAATTGCCTGATTGCCGACAGCTGTGCCGGCTCCCTAAACCACCCGCGTTCACTCTCTCTCTTGCTAGCTGCGCCTAAAACCACGCCCCCCTACCACAATTACATTAGGGTTAAATAACACTAACATATTCACAGTGCAATTCCACCAAATGTTCCTATATAACTGAAAAGAAACCTCAAGCTTTAACTGCAGTTCCTGTGAGATCAAGTTTTTCTGTTTCAGCTTGTCTAGCAGTGACTGCACAGTTTTCTTGGATCTCTTTTCACGAGCCTTGGCAGAGTTCAGATGCCTCTGTAGCTCCTCAGATCTTGCTTGTGCCTCAACTAGCTTTTGCTTCAGATGATCAGGGTCAGGGTCAAGGGCATACTGATGGTCCTAGGAATTACAAAACTTGTTGGGTAAAAGCTATACAACACATCTAGTATCCTGTAAAAGGTATGTGGGTCAGTGCTGAGTCTGTGTACACGTCTCTATAGTGCAATAGCTCCACCCACGTGGTCAAATCTTAGATTGTGTACACAGAAAAAAATCCCATTCTAAACGTTTAGAGATTTTTGTACTTGAACTCAACCCCTAGTGTGGACAAGAAATGCTTTAACTTACCAAGGTTGATGAGCTTGGCACTTCAGGAGGTTCTGGGACAGGATCATCATTTGCCACAGCCACAGACGCTTGTGATGTCCGTGTTGTCCTGACCTTGCAGGGCTCCTTCAAATTAGGTTAAAAATATATTAGAATATGATAAAAAGCTCATGTCGGAGCAATTGAAGTTGAATCTTAGCACCTACAGAATACACGGGTTACACCACCTGTGTCAGTGAGTAATGTCTCTTCTCTTGGCATCCATACTCTTTGCTATGGGTGCTAAGCTTCAACTTTAACACACTCACTTTGTTCAGGTGGTCTGGAAATGCTGGAAAAACTTTAGGGATGACACCTTCCCTGAGTCGCACAGTCTGTCCAGTTCTGTCAAAGTCGTCAGGCTTGAAATGACAGCTGCACAGAACTGTGCTATCACTCGGTGCAAAATCCTTCCTTCTGACTGCTGTAGTCCAAATTTTTCTGAGCACTGTATCTTTGGGGAATCTATGACAAATAGATGGCCATCAGAGCTACTTTTGGCATGTAAAATTAAAATTATCTGCCTGAATAAGTTACGTTAGCCCATGTGCAGTCACCCCAAAGCTAGCTAACGTTAACGTTAGCCATCACCATTCACCACTATCATTTTCAGGAAACTATGAGGTAACGTAATTAACTTTCAGACACATGACGTTATACAACAGTTAAAAAACATGTTACCTGTGAAAAGTTATCCCCTTTTGACGATTTTCAATCGTTCTCTTGTTTGAACAGCCAAACGAAGCACAATACTGCGGCATTTTCGCCGAGTGACTCTCACTCAGTCCTGCCCCTTCCCTTTGCACTGTTCAGTCACGCCCCCTTCCCTTTGCAGTGCTCAGTCCCGCCCCCTTCTCTCTGCCCTGCTCAGTTGCTGGGTTTGTGAATCTGGTATGTAGAGGCCATACTGTTGTTCCCTGCTCACTTAAATATGTCTGCACAGATAATATAGCACTAGCATGTGAACATTCTCTCTCCCATTTTTCCTCTTTCACCCTCCCTCTATCTGTCCCCCTCACCTGCTTCATTTCCTCCCTTTTCCCCTCTCCATCTCACTCGCTCTCCTGCTCTTTCAGGTATCTACAGTGCAAGCATTTCACTTGCATTTGCAATTGAAAATTGTCCTGTGTGAATGAAAAAACAAATTGCGTTGCATTAGTGTGAGTGGGGTTTTTTTTTTTTTGGATCGTAAAACGGTAACATAGAATTTGGGCTCAGACATTATATCGAGGGTTCACCTAGTTAGCCAATATTCAGCCGATATTGGCTATAAAAGTGGTTGCTAGCCTATAACTTAGTTGACAAATGTCTGGTGAACAGCCGTTCTGACATTGTGTTTCCCATTGATGTAGAAAACAAATAAGTTTTAAAATATTTTTGTCGACATTAAATATGTTGAAACTAAACAGAAACGCATGGCTGTTTTGATATAAACTAAATATAATCTGGAAGGAAAATTTACTAAGCACCTTGCTCATGTAGGCTGGGCTACGTGATGTAACGGGAAGCAAGCAGCTGACCAGCTAATATATGTCACTCAGTCCAACGATTAACTAGCTACGGTGGCCCCTTAGTGGTGAGTCGTCGACTTCCCAGTTATAGTAGCTATTCACATTTCTCAGAAATTATAAATGAAAACTAAGAAAATCCCAAAATTCCGACGCAAGATGTTTGTTAAAATTTGCCCCATGTTTGTTAAGGGAAAGCAATGTGTGCTGTAGCTACACTAGCGACACTGCTGCCTGCTGAAGCTCTTACTGATATGTGTCAGTGTTATGGATAGGGATGTGCGCGTTTAGTCGACTAGCCGATTAAACGTTGCTACCCTCGCTAGTCGGCACCAGAAATACTAGTCGGTTAAACTTACTATTTTATTAATGTACACATTTAAATTACATATTGACATAATTTGCGCTGAAATTTCATGTTTTCCTGGTCAAATGTTGCTTTATTAAAAAAACGAGAATCCGTTACTAATGTTAACAACGCCGGATTAAAAAAATAATTTAAAAAAACGAAGGAAAAAAACTAAACGCATTAGCCTGTTCGCCCTGCAAGTTAAACCAGCGAGGTGGAATGAGTAAGTAGGCCTATCGCGTTGTTGAATAGCCCAATAAAACAAATCTAATGTCACGTCGATCAGTCGGCCTAATTGTTATTTTTTTGTGTTCCTATTATTGGTAGCTTTTCTGATGACCGATTATTATTTTTTACTGTATTTGCTATGCGATCACGTTAACCCAATGAAAATGCCGTTGTAATAATCAGGCACGTTTTCTAAAAAAATTTTGTTACGTTGAATATTGTTTTCAATAAATGTTATTTGTTAACTTTTATTTAGTGAGTTGTTGTCATGTTTTGTAGGATAATGTGCAATGTTCATAATGCAAGGCGCAAAGTGCCACATATATCAGCGGCATTTAAAATACGATTTGGTTATTGAAGAATGTGATTAACGGTTTCAAATGGCTCTTATAATATACGCAATATTTTTTCGGACAATGTTTAACCTTATCGATTAAATTGTGCTCAATTTTGACTGTTTTCTGAGTGTTTTCTTACTTTTAGACTAGTCGACTAGTCTAAATTTAAACTTCCGTTTAACCGTCAGGGAAATTAGTCGTTAGGAACATCCTTAGTTATGGAATGCCTATTAGCCTAAATAAATGTATAGATGTTTATTCTTTTGATCAAACTATATTGCTTGAGAATTAGCATGGTTCATTTCAATACCTAATTTTGTCATCACTTTCATGTATACACAGTGGCATCAAAGAATGTTTGATCATTCAAATTTGGTTTAAAGTCATTGAGAAGTCATGGAAATCCATTGGTCAAAATGTGTACGAAGAACCCTGATGTGTCCAGTAGCAGGTTATAAGGCTTAAAGGCTTGCTCTTCAGCTCTGAATGTTGGTTGCAAGCAGAGGCTGTAGAAACTGTTGTTTTGTTGATGAATTACTTTTTTTATGCACTCGCTGCCTGCGAGTGGCACCCGGAGATTTTCCATTTTCGTTTCGTAAGTGGACAGACTAAATAAAACCATTACGATGCAATACATATCATTTTATTAACACAAACAAATACAATTGCACACATTTTATTTGTTTTTATTCGATGGGGAATGATCGTGATTTGTAGATCAGTTTTGAGGTCTAGGTTAGCTACTCTTTCCTCCATGCTTCCGCGATCTCTGAACCGCTTTTCCCCGCATCTGAACCTTTCTGAAATTGTCCATTGTGGAACGTAACAATGATAATTATTTATACTCCCTTTTTGGAAATTTAAAAGGTTTTGAAAAAGCCATTTTAACCTGTTTGTGCAGCCCCCTAGTGGCAGAGACGCAGGCGTCTTCTACTTTTATGACACGTCATAAATACGTTGCACGTGATATTCAAGTTACGAAAATATGGATATTACCATATTTATCACCATAACCCGCATATGATCATAATCAGTACTTAATATCCTATCAGCGTGCGAAATATCACGTTTCTATCTGCCACCATTAGCTTGTAATTCATGAACGTAGCATGCTATGCTGCTACACTGTAGCTACTACTACATCTACAATGGACCCGACCACATGTAAGATAGCAGACATTTAAACACATTTGCAAGTTAATTAAAGTTTTTATTTCATCACCAAAAAATCGTTTACTATCACAGCAGCAAGAAACACCTTCCAAGATTCTGAATACATACAAGTAAAACTGTCAACATGCTTACTCACTCCACAGGAAAAAAAACGAGTGATGTTTGCTCGTCACCACATAACTTTCTTTTGCTATAAAAAGCTCCGGTAAAATATTAAATAAACTCGTAACCTTACCTCTGGTTATAAAGATTAAGATGTCCCATGCAAGAATCTGAGGTTATTTTTTGCCTTGGTTGGCCCGTTTTTAACATTTAAGCCTTTTCTCAACATGTGTCCATGCTCTAAAATGGCCGTGCGCAAATGATCGCATCGCAAAGATGCATTGGTTAATCCTTCACACAAACATTATTTCGATTGACACTTATTTCGTCCAATAGAGTACATCCTAAGCTTTCTAAAACGGTATGGCATTCCCATACGCGAATTTAACTCGCCGATGGCTATCCACGCGTAACACAGCCCTTTGTTGAAAACACCCGGAAGCCATTTTAGATCACAATTCGAAGTGTGTTACGCATGGGTAGCGATCAGCTAGTTAAATCTACCTTTGGCAATTCCGTACCATTTCAGAAAGCTTAGGATGTATATATATATATATATATGATGGCGAAAAAATATATGTCCCTGTCGGATGTAGTGGAGGAGATTTTTAGTTCGTTTTTTAGTTTTTAGTTCGTCGGAGGGATAGAGTGAAAGTGGATCTGAGGCTGAAAGCATAGACTGTTGTCGAAGATGCTTTTGCCCAGGGCGAAGATGTATGTGGCTGTTGACATGTAAGTATTAACTGTATTAACTTAAAAATAACTTTATTTGTGCATCGGTTGAATTTTAGTCACAGTAGTCATGTAAAACATAGCATTTATTATCTAATTTCTTGTGGCTAAATGGTAGCATAAGTCATATCCATGAATTATTCCAGTCAGGATTTAGACCCTACCATAGCACTGAAACGGCACTGGTTAAAGTTATTAACGATTTACTGTTATCAGCCGACCAAAACTCTGTGTCTGTTCTTGTACTTCTAAGTGCAGCTTTTGATACAATAGATCATGAGATTCTACTGAACAGACTTGTTGTTATTGTAAGAAGGGTAGGTACACATTTTCAGTCAAATGACTTATTATTATTGAATTATATCTTTCTACACACCTCTTTGTAAAGAAAATGTTAATGACCGAAATAAAGTAAACTAACTTAATTTAGGGTAAATCTGAATCGCAGTCCATGTCAAATGTAGCATTTATTTAATTTTTTTGGAAAAGCCTAGCATTTTTATTTTTGATTTCACAACATAGTACACTATGTGGCTCTTATTGTGCACTTTTTTATTTTGCTTTCTTTTAAATAATTCAGGGCAGAAATCTGCTCCTGATCCCCGCAGGACTCTGGTCACGAGGTCAAGGAGGCCCTGCTGTCTCTGCTCACCGCGAGGAGCCCGAGTCTGAGGACGGATGGCACGACATGGCGGATGAGGATGAAGAGCCTCATCAGTTCCCCTTCTGCCCCCAGAGGACCCCAGGAGTGCAGCTAGACCTTCAGCAGGCCTACAGTAGGGATGTTCCTAACGACTAATTTCCCTGACGTTGAAACGGAAGTTTAAATTTAGACTAGTCGACTAATCTAAAAGTAAGAAAACACTCAGAAAACAGTCAAAATTGAGCACAATTTAATCTATAAGGTTAAACATTGTCCGGAAAAATATTGCGTATATTATAAGAGCCATTTGAAACCGTTAATCACTTTCTGATCGACGTGACATTAGATTAGTTTTATTGGGCTATTCAACAACGCGGTAGGCCTACTTACTCTTTCCACCTCGCTGGTTTAACTTGCAGGGCAAACAGGCTAATCCGTTCAGTTTTTTTCCTTAGTTAAAAAAAAATAATAATTTAATCCGGCGTTGTTAACATTAGTATCGGATGCTCGTTTTTTTATAAAGCAACATTTGACCAGGAAAACATGAAATTTCAGTGCAAATTTTGTCAATATGTAATTTAAATGTGTACATTAATAAAATAATAAGTTTAACCGACTAGTATTTCTGGTGCCGACTAGCGAGGGTAGCAACGTTTAATCGACTAGTCGACTAAACACGCAGATCCCTAGCCTACAGCCCCCTGGATCTCTTTCGGCTGTTCTTCAGCACACATGTCCTCAAGCTCCTCTGTGACAACACAAATGGCAACGCAGCCCGTAAACATGCTCAGGGACTGCATACACCATGGTCTGATGTGGATGCTGAGGACATGCAAAAATATCTGTCCATCGTCCTGTACCTGGGTCTTGTCAAGACATCTGCTGCCCGTGACCTATGGAGGAAGGACCGGCTTCACAAGCACCCCTTTCCCTGCAGTGTGATGCCGGGCTACAGGTATGAGGCCATTTGTGCATTCCTCCACATGAGCGACACAACAGCAGATGCCATCAATGACCAGCTGAAAGGCCAAGCAGGTTATTATGGCCTGTTTCGCCTGAAGCCTTTGCATGACCAGATCCTGATTGCATGCAGGGCTTACTACCACCCTCATCGGAACCTGGCCATTGATGAACGCATGGTAGCCTCAAAAGCTTGGCATGGGATGAAACAATACTTGAAGGACAAGCCAACAAAGTGGGGCTTCAAGTTATTTGTCCTGGCTGACAGCAAGACGGGCTACACATCAGTGACTTCAGTGTGTACCAGGGGAAAGAAATACATTTCTGGAACCATAAACTGAACTGGAGCTAATAAATGTATCACCCTCTGAATGTGAAGTGATTGTAATGATCCTACTACCTCAAAGAACATAATAAAATGCTTCATATGGACAAAAAAAGCATTGTATTCATTTTCGGAGAGGTTTTTGGACCCCTATATATCAAAACCCAAATTATTTGGGAAAAAATGAAAATTTCCTCATTTAGTTGATACAAACATGTGTTTTATGAGTCAGAATACTTTATCTGTTGAAAAAAGCTGATTATCTCTTGATTTACTGTGATGCACATTTTATCCATTTGGATAGATTTGGACACCCTAAGGGACACCAGGATACACTGTTTACAAATTAGCTTATGGAACCTGAGCAGATTGACATATCCCCCTAAAATTCTGTACACATGTTGACAAGTGGTGTGTGCACCAGGACAGTAAAATATGACCTGTTTTACATCTTTTCCTTTCAGAAGTGTACTGTAAACTAAGAATGACAACCTCGTTTTTGTTTTTTTTGCAAAGAGTTTGTGCATTTACAGCCCATAATCTATATGAAGATTATGAAATTTTATTATTTTAATCTAAGACACACAAAGGTACAGGGGTCTTCTCCAATTTAAGCCATTAAACAAGTGTGTGTGGTGAGCACAACTGTAGTTATAAAGGCTTAAACAGAACAGTGCAAAACAGGCGAAAATTGGCCCAAATTTGCTTCTGCACTAACAGGTTAAGATTTGTCCTAATTAATTTGATGTTTTATTAAAAATGTAGTAATAAATAAGCAAATTCGGTAATAACTAGTCGTTAATTACTTTTTAATTCTTCCTGTTTTATTTTTATACATTATATTTAAATGAAATGCCCACTAACCGGAAGTAAACAAGCCTGTTTTCCGCTTTTGTGACGTCACATTGTGCATAGAGCCTATTCGTCAATATTATGAAAACGAGCAGCAGGAGAGCCCAGAAAAATATCCAGCCCGCTTCCCCGTCCCACCACAGACACACAGTGCATGAAAAAAAACGAAATAAAAAAAGCCAACAAAACACATTCCAATTAACAAACACGAACACGAGACACAGCTGGACGACATGAACTATATGAAGATACAAGGCATAATTTTTAATCTAAGCACTTTTTTTTTTTTTTGCTTCACAAGGTAAAGTCGAAAGTTGGTGATGATTCAATATTAAAGAAAGCCTATGTTGTGCGTGTGATTGTGTGATATGCATATTCTTTTTCACCCCCTTTTTTTGGTGAAGCACTTCTTCACCTGTTGTCTTAGAGAAACCTCTTCTGCTGTATGGCGACTGAAAATAGTTCTATAAATCTTTAAACGGTTATTTAAAACATGTTTTAAACGTAATCGTAAATTACAAGAAGACACCAGTGACCACTCGGTGAGTTTCCCTTCTTTTAAAAACGAGAGTTTATGGTGTTTTTTGAAGGATTTTCTATATGCCCATCCAGATCCATTGTGTAAGTTAGCTGTGACATGAGCAATGAGCAATATATCTCTAGACTGCACAGTTTGTCAAAATGTTGATATGGACCATTGTATATCGTAAATAACCTTATAACAGGGCTTACGTGCTAAATACAGAACTTTTCCGACCTAAAACGCCTCCTAAAAACGCATTCTAAAACCTAAGGCATTGTTGTAAACAACCTCCTAAAACCTGAGGGTTTTCTGAAAAACTTGACAGAATTCAATGTTCACTAAAACCTTTATTTCTCAGCCTCTGTAGCAGATATAACATGAATTAAAAACCATTTGAGAGCTTACACCTTTGGCTTTTATTGGGACTTACTTGACTTTGGCCTAATGTTCATTAACATTTTTTTTGATTCATCAGTAAACAAAAAAAAGATAAAGATTAAATAAATAAAAAATAAATGTGTACACATTTCACAGTTATTAGTTTACAAGTGGCAGTGTAAGAAAAAGTGACTGCAATAACAGCCATATTTTCAATAAAACAAAGTAAAAAACAAAGTGGCTGTGTACTTACTGGTTATATACAGTCACTGTATGCCATCATCCTACTGAACTGAAATTGTTCCATAACTGAACTGAACTGAAAATGTTGACATGTCTCTCATCCACTGATCCCTAGCTAGTCGGTCAGCAGGCACATCATCATCTGGGTCTGAATCTTCTAATTCATTGTTGTTTTCATCAACGTAACTGCTGTACTCGACATCTTCAATGTCGCTCAAGTCATCAATCATTGTCACTATCTGAAGCGCAACTTTAGGCTAAGAGGCTAACAGCAGAAATGGATCTCTATCGAGCCTTTTCAGACTGATCTGCCTAACAACAAGGCAAAATATAACAAAATATATTTTAAAATCCCATAATATGCATTTCACTTTCCCAACGTGTATTTCAGCGAATCACAATGCATTTTATTGGTCACTTGTCTTGAAAACTCGTCTAAACTCAACGTCCCATCCGGTCATAAAGTGTGCACCCGGTTTTAAAGGTATATACACAAAGATAGTCTTGATGTTTTTTACCGCCAAATTGACTCCTTCTGTACTGTGAACATATGTGGTGTCCAGAAAGGTGTCTAAATTAAGTGTTTGAATTTATTGATCACTAATTGCTTTCTGGAACTCTTCTGTGCTATTTTTTTATTTTTAGCATATATATACTGTATATATACGTCTATATACACACATACATATATATATATACACATACATACATACACTTACATGCACATATGCATACATGCAGCACATGTACCTACATATATTTTAAAATTTATTCTGTTTATATCAATTTATTGCAGATGTACTGCACTTGTTTGATTTCACCCATCTCCAGTGTGTCCTGTTGTCCTCTGAGGGCTTCGGCATAGCTATGCTGCTGCTGTTAGGCGGGGCTCTGATAGAGTGGGCATACTCTGGGCATGTTGTTTGGGAATGAGGCTTGAGCTGGCCCAGTCCGGTTGGAGGGGGGCGCTGAGCTGGTCCGGTTGGAGGGGGGCGCTGAGCTGGTCCGGTTGGAGGGGGGCGCTGAGCTGGTCCGGTTTGGCTATGCTGGTGTGCTTGGTGTCCTGGCAGAAAGTGGGGTCTCAGGGAATGTCTGTGGGCTGGTGGGCTCCTGATAGGTGTGTGGTAGTCTGGCTGAAGGATTTGAGGCTCTCCTCTGTATTCCCTTGATGGGTGAATGTGTCTGCCTCGTGCTGCGTCTTTCAATGTTCTGGCAAACTGGCTAACCGCAGCTTGTTTACATGCGCATGATCATAGAGGTCCTGAGGTGAGATGGTGGAGTGGTGAGCCAGGTGCATGTTCGGCAGGAGAGCACATCTTCTGGTGATGTCTGCATTGACTCTCTGGGTGGTGGCCGGGTGGAAGTCCTTGCGGGGCAGTAGAGTAAAGAGGATTCTTTTGGAGTTGGGGAAGGCCTCAGTAGCCCGCTCTGCTACTCTGCAGACCAGTCCTCCAACTCTCTCTTGCTCTGACCTTAGGTCGTTGGTGCCAGTGTGGATTATTAGTTTGTGCTCTTGCAGAAATTTTCCATTGGAGTCAATGAGGATAGCAACTTCTGTGTCTGTGTGTGGTGTTGTAGGTTTGCTGGGTGTTTCAGCAGCCTGTATGCAGGGGGATGCAGGGGTGCTGGGGTCAGAGGGAAAGGGCAGCATTGCTCTCTGTAACAGTCTGGTTCATGTGGGCTGGGTGTGGACTGAGGGGTTTCTGTGTGAGGGGGATTTAGGGGGCCAGAGTTAAAGTGCATCTGGGTTCTTCGAGTTTCTATTATAATGGCTCTCTGATTTCTCTCCTGTCTGAGTCCTAGCAGTTCTCTCCTCATCTCTTTCTTTACCTCTGCTAATTCTCTGTCCTAGGATAGGAGCTCATTTTCTCTTTTCAGCTCCTGTACTGATGCCTTCATTTGGTTTTTGACTTGGCTGAGCTGGTCTTTAAGGAACTCAGTGGTTGTGTTTGGAGTCATGTAAGCATGCACTTGTTCTCTCAGCTGTACTAGCTCCACCTCTATTAGGGAGAGGCTGACCCTCCTCTGAGCTACCTTGTTATCTCTCAGTCTCTCTGTCTATGGCACTGTCTCTCACTGACTATCTCTCTGTCTCTTGCTCTATCTCTCCCTCTCAGTCTCTCACTGTTAGGGCTGTCACGATCATTACATTTTAGTTGACAACACAAATAATTGCGATTAATGATTTAATTGTCTTTTTCTGATCATTTTATGCCACTATTACAGTATAAGCTTAATCATAGTTTAATAATACACATGTACCTTATGAAGAAGAGCCGTTTATTGGCATTGAACATTGGAACATATAAATAAAAATTACATTTCTGTTTGCCTTTTAGGCTTTGTAAACAAAAGTTGCACAGGACAGATATTGCACAGGGCAGACATAAATAACTTAAATATACAAAGCCTCTTACTGAAATATACAAAGAAATTACTGACTGACAGGTACCATGTACCAATAATCAAAATAAACAATGTACTATGGCCAAAACAGGCCATATCCTTGTCATCCACAACCACATTCAATCATGCTGGGGTCACTGGGGTCACAAAGTTGCCAGCCGCACTGAACATTCTCTCAGAGCCAGTACTTGTTGCACAAATGCACATGTACTACTTACTACTACTGCTTGTCAAACCTTTGCAGCATTTCCTTAAATGCTGGTTTTTCAACCGTATTGAACGGCTGCATGTTTTTGCCTATATACCGCGTTACACTGTCTGTTAACGTGGGCATCTGGTACTGTCATGTTTATATTTAGACACTTGTCCGAAAGCTTCAGGAATAGCCAATTCCTGGGATGGAACTAGACAACTAGACATTTAGAACATGATCAAATCAGCATGACGACACACCTAGCTGTGCTCAAATGAAAAATGCCTCATTGTCATCACGATAAATATTACTCCGCCATTGATTAGAACTATACATATTTCCTTGGTAACATTGTAACTGCCACTAGTATAGGACGGTGACACAGCGCTACTAGCTTAAAAATGCATGTGAAGTTCGCGGACATAGTAGCTAAATCTGTCCATGGAAAATGTCTTTTTTTCAGCAGATATCTTAGTTACAACAAGATTGAGCTACCAAGGCAGTTTTGTGTTTATATTTGTGGTATTTATTCAGTTTCGGAAATCCCACGATCTATAGAAAGCATTGTCTCAAGTTGGCTGGCTGACTCAACAGGGACTAGAAATAGTCTCTGTTTCTAGGTCGTTACTAAGGGTCGGCCTACTTGCTGGAATAGTAAACTAGGTTTCATTACATAGGAGTCTACTGACGTGACTGATTGTTTTCAGGAACAATATGAACACATTTTGATTATATCTTTTATTTTGTTGGTAACCATTGTATAATCGCAATATTGCTTAATTAAGCGCCTCGAGATAAACAGTTGGTGGTGCTACAATCTATAGCAGAAGAAGGGGGCGCTACAAAATGACGTCATTAAAAGAGCGTCGGTCAAACCTCAAATGGTGGAAAACAACGTGGAAATAGTGATGGAAATATGACATTTTAATTATATATATCTCTCTCTTTCTCTCGCTGTCTATCTCTCTCCCTGTCTATTAGGGATGCAAATTTGGGAAATTTTTTCTAACCGATAGTCGACCCTCATTAATCGGTCATTATCGGTTCACCGATAAGCTAAAATAGGCTATAAACAAATGGACGTAAGTCCATGAACCATTAAAAATACAGCCGCATATTCAAACATGGGCTGTCTACCCTGTCGCGCTAATCCGATAAGGCCGCTATAGTTTAGGCTAGCCTATTCATGAACATTTTAAAATAGCCTAACAGAGAAAAAAGCTAATATTAGTCTGAAGAGAGGCGGTTTTTGCTGTCATGGTCCCACGAGCATAGTGATTTAGTAGCTTCCCCAACACTGGCAATCGAACAACACAGGCAGCGTATAATTGGCTACGGCGAGCTGGTAAAAAAACAAAACACATTTTTACTCACCCGTTGTCAAATAACGTTGAAACACAAGGCCAGCAAAGTTTCTTAAGAGATTGGCGCGGAATAAAAATAAAAAAAATCTTTTTTTTCTTGTTTCTACTTTCCTCGTTAATTATTTCTTTCAATCTTTGTTGTCTGCATGGTTGGGTAAGATAATTTGCCTCTTTTCTTAATTTTTTTTTTTTCTTACTAATGCAAAATTGATTGTTTTTATTTTGTTTTGTTTTGACTGTTTTTTTTCGGGTATCTGTAGCTCTCCGATCGGTACCCTTTCTCTCCGACATGGAGTTAGAATTATGCCTGATCAGACTCACAGTAGAGGAGGTTCTCCTCTCTGTTGGAGATATAAACCCCTCAAAAAAAGTTTGGAAATTTGTGTTTGGTCAATCATATCTATGTTGTCACTGTATTATTAGCATTGTATCTTATATAATTGGAAAGCCTGTTCATTTTCTTTTACAACGATGTCCCATTTGTAAGGATCATGCATTTGTGGGATGAGCAGCACAGCTGATTATGTGGGTGGGGTCCCAAGTGAAATGTGCCAAATTTTCCTGCCAATGTCAAACAGTGTATTCTCCTGTTGGTATTGAGCAACGCGTGCCCAGCATGAGGAGGAGGTGCCGGGCTGTTGTGGCTGCGTATGGTTCTTCCACCCGCTACTGAGGCTTCTGACTGTTTGTTCACCGGGGCGGCTGTGGCTCAGGAGGTAGAGCGGGTCGTCCGCTGATTGCAGGTCGAAGTGTCCTTGGGCAAGACACTGAACCCCAAATTGCACCCAAGAGCAGGCTAGCACCTTGAATGGCAGCTGCCGCCATTGGTGTGTGAATGTGTGTGTGAACGGGTGAGTGAGAGGCCATTGTAAAGCGCTTTGGATAAAGGCGCTATATAAGTGCAGTCCATTTACCATTCAATTAATAAAGTGTAAAATTACCAATTTTTCCTGTTTGTTCCTTGTTACTGATAGAGAGTTCAATCATCCAATCCCTCAAACAACTCAAAACAATAGACCCCCCGCTACTCATGCCCCACCAACATCTCTTCATGCCCCCCCAATCAAAGCAGTCTAGAAACGCCCCTGCTAATAATACAGTGACAACAGAGATATGATCGACCAAACACAAAATTCTAAACTTTTTTTGAGGGGTTTAGTTGCTCATGGCAACCTGCCGTATGCATTGCACATGAATAAAGCTGTGGTTGTCTTTCTGAAGGAAGAACACTTTGTCAATCAGCTACACCACACAATCAGGTCGCACTATCAAACCAAAGTTCTTGATTTGTGAGCATTTGTAAAGGGTGTCGGTGGATCGCTGCCCTATGAAAACCAAGTTAATGTGAATGCACTTACCTGCAATGTTATTGCACTTACTTGTTCATATTCCGGTGAACCTGTAGTGATCCTACCTGTTCATGTTTTTTTTTGTTTTTTTTTCTTTCTTCTTTCTTACCTTATAGCCAGCAGCCATACCACCATGCAATCTGCTCATGCTGAATGGCTGAAGCTAAGCAGGTGTTGGCTTGGTTATTACTTGGATGGGAGACCTAAAAAAAAAGCAAGTTGCTGCTCGAAGTGTTGTTGGTGGGCCAGTAGGGGGCAGTCTTCCCTCTGGTCAAATAAAAACCCCAATGCCCCGGTGCAGTGATGGGGACACTGTTGTAGGAGATGCTGTTTTTCGGATGAGACGTTAAACCAAGGTCCTGACTCACTGGTCATTAAAGATCCCATGACACTTATCGCAAAGAGTAGGGGTTTCCCCGGTGTCCTGGCTAAACTCCCAACCCAGGCTCTATCAATCTGCCACCTAATCATCCCCCAGTTTAATTGGCAAAAACATTCTTCTCTCCCCCTCCACCTCAGCTGATGTGTGGTGAGCATTCTGGTGCAAAATGGCTGCCGCTGCATCACACAGGTGGGTGCTACACATTGGTGGTGGTTGAGGCGAGTTTCCCCTCATTATTGTAAGCACTTTCAGTATTGAGAAAGGCGCTATATAAATGCCAGGTATTATTATTATTATTATTACCTGTCATCACTGAGAGTTGCACTTTAATGACTTGATAAGATACAGTATCTCCCGCCTACTGAATGCTTACACAGGGCACTTTGTTTCTCTGTCGGAGTTTATAACAGTATACAACGTAATTTTTCCATTTGTTGCTCAGGTTCAAACTACCAGCATTGCATTGACCAAAGAATATATATGATGTGGAATTTATGTTGTCCCAGCTTGATGTTCTACAATAAGCATGTGTCGTGGTAACAAAGGCATTGTTTTGTATTTCAAAACCTATACCAATAGGATTGTTCTGTTTGCGTGTAAGGCAGCACTTTTCAGAAAAAGGGAGATGTTACATTCTGATAAGCTATTCAGCATAACATTGTACCTTACAGCTTGCTGTGGAATAGTGACATCGGCAAGTCCCGTGAGATTGTGGGGTGGGGGGTTAACCCAGCATATTTCAGTTCAGAGGGGTATTAGACAGGGATGCCCCATTTCAGGACAGCTGTATTCATTGGCTATAGAACATTTTGTATGTAGGCTAAGGAGTAACCTGACTGGGCTCTTGCTACCACAGAACCCACCAATAGTTGTGTCCGCTTATGCGGATGATGTTAACATTTTTATTAAGGACAAGGATGATGATGTTCATGGACGGCGCTACACCGGGGCAAGGGTGGGCTATAGCCCCGTCACAAATCTGCTTGGCCCCGGTTTAGCCCCCCCCCCCCCAGACATTTTTATAAAATTTGTATAATTATAATAAAGAAATATATTAAAGTAAATCAACAATTCTAATCCCTTTCTGATATTGACCCTGGCTACGCGTGTGTAGCCTACGCTATGACGTACGGGTGTAGGGGTGTGTGTGTAGGGAGCTCACGCAAATGACAAAATAACGTAAACTGATTTCTAACGTTAGCTAATCAGTGTTTCCCATAGCCTACAGAGTTTGCCGCCCCGTCAAAAAATATTAAATGGAAACGTCATTGTTTGAAAAGTAATTTAGGCTCCTGTCATTTAAAAATAAATAGAAAATGTGTTTGAGTAAGCTCTCCATTTTGTGATCCGTGTTCGGAAATGATCAACTAGCTTATTCAACAGATTTGTGGAGTGTGTGGACTTCCCTCGGTAGCCTATGAACCAAATCCAAGTGTAAAACTACAGTGTTTTGATTGACGGTAGACTAATGTCACAAGTTGGCTGCTTAGCCACGCACAGATAAGTAGTAGATTTGCAAAGCGAATACCTAACCTAAATTAGCTAAATGATAATCTTAAATCTTCGTCTTCTTCAGGTAATAAAAGGAGCTTGCCTCAAAAAAATGGTCAGGTAA
This sequence comes from Ilyophis sp. 1 JC-2022, assembly GCA_022702515.1. Lineage (NCBI taxonomy): Eukaryota > Metazoa > Chordata > Actinopteri > Anguilliformes > Synaphobranchidae > Ilyophis > Ilyophis sp. 1 JC-2022. The sequence continues at coordinate 64,922,321 of CM040394.1, forward strand.
CAGATCTTATATTTCTTCCCTGTAAATGTAGGCTGTAGGCTAAATGAGATAAGGGGAGAATGGTGACAGTGGAAACTGTTCTGATAATACAGAAACCAACGCAAACGTTACGGTGCAGCTTTATGAAACACGCCTAGGAGCGTTACTAGTAAGTAAAGTTTGCTATCTTCGTTAGAAAATTTAACTTCTAAATATCCCAATCACAGAGCAGAGGTTAAACAACGATATTTAACCATCTTTTTTTTTTGACATAACGTTAAACTTTAAACTAATCATTTATCCTCTCTTCTCGCATCCTTTTTTATATTTTCTTTGATGCCTAATATTTTTAAGCAGTCGTATTGATGAAACCAAATGACATTTATAATGCCATTTCAATTTACAGAATTATACAATTCTGACTGTTGTATGGATGCTCTGCCACTCAGCAGGCAGTGAATAGAGGCAGGGCAGAAAGGAGTTTTATTGAGGTGCCTAGTCAGTATAGCCGACTGCAAAAGTTGTGTGTGTCAGTGCTGGCAAAATCCAACTGGATCGCAGCAGCAGCAGCACCCTGGACAGCATTGGATTCGGGCAGCTGCTTTGTATTTACCAGTGTATGAGGGGGGATGAAGACTCATGGATATTGCCTCAAGGGTGATTGCTTTTAGACTTCAAACTGCACAGAGACGTTTGTACCATGATGAATTGAGCTGGCTGGATACAGCTCGCCTGTTTTTTAGAAGGGCTGGGAACCTTAATTATGACAAACAACTATTCATGGTGCGGCCTGATGATGTGGACTGGACTGGACTGACTCCTTTCTATGAGTCAGTCCAACAAGCATGGCAGGTCTTCAAAGCCATCTGTGCACCTGAAGCAACACCAGGGGTGTGGTTATTTGAAGAACCATTGTTTTTTAATGGTTTTATCACCAGTCCCACTCTGTTTTTTGCCAGCCTTCATGTCTGCATAGCGCAGGTTGCATGAAGCTGGGCCATTTAATGAAGGCCACTCGGACAGGTGTTGAGGCCCTCTGTGAGATGGCGGGTATAAGGTCCTCTAGAGTGTTCCAGAAGATTGTGAAGGAAGTCTGCCTCTCTGCCGGCTCCTCTAAGATCGTTTGCTGAAAATCGTGCTCTCTGACCAATGGGATGATGAATGTGAGTACCATTCCTCACTGTTTTCCCTGCTATAGGGGAGTGGCAGGGGGAGGAGGGGAATTTTTTGTCTTTTACAACCTTTACAAAGTTTGAAACCATAAGCAAAGGAGCTATCTATCATAACTGTAATGCGGCGTTCACACAACGGGCGGTAGTAAGTAAGGTTTCACACTTACGCTCGCTGGCAGGGATGAAGTCGTCGAGGTGTTTTGGCCCAGATATTTCCCCAAAAGGCTGCTGGCGGTCGAAAAACGGACAGCTGACTTCCAGTGGAGGGTAGTACACTGGGCAATAGCTACGAACAGACATCTGGCGCACCTGGATCCTGATACTGGGCAGGAGTGCCTTTCTGTTTAGAAATCGAGTCTGTGTCACACTTCTTTATTGAGTGCCTATGGTTAAGGTTTTTATTTAGTCTTTTAGGAACATTTTGTGCAGGTTTGAAGGTTTGGGGGAAACGTTCTCGTTTGACCTGTTTACACTAGGTCTGAGGTATAAGGCAAGGAACAGGGCTCTGCATGTTCTTCTGAATTTTCTGTCAGGAATGGCTAAACTGGCAATCTGGAAAACTGGAAAGAACCACATTCAGGGTCTAGCATCAGTAGACCATGTGTTGATGATGAAACAGATGCTGACAGCCAGACTTAGGATTGACTATGCTTACTACAGCCTGATTGGTAACCTGGATGGTTTTCTGTCTATTTGGGGCATAGGGGATGTGCTATGATGCTATGTACAGTCCAGGATGATATGTTGCGTTTGTCTTTTTGAATTTATTTATTTTTGTGCATTTTGTTCTTATTTATTGTCTGGGAGAGCAGTTGATGTCTGAATGTTCTTTCTTGTATGTGTTTGACCGATACTTAAGGAAGGAGTTTAATTAAAAGTGCTTTAAATTCTCTCAGTCTCTCACTGTCTATGGCACTGTCTCTCTCTGTCTCTTGCTGTCTATCTCTGCCTCTCTGTCTCTCACTGTCTATCACTGTCTCTCACTGTCTCTCTCTGTCTCACTGTATATAAATCCAAATCCCAAAATTCTTTATTTGCAGGAAATACTTTGTACAGTAAATATTGCCAAACCATACAGTACTACAAACAACAATAACCACAAAAGTATTAATAATAATAACAATAATATATATATATCTCTTTCTCACGCTGTCTATCTCTCTCTCTCTGTCTCACTGTCTATATCTCTCTTTCACTGTCTATCTCTGTCACTGGCAAGATTGTAGCACATAGTAGATGTGTGAAGTCTGAGTAGTGTGAGTGGGTTCAAGTGTCCACACACACACACACACACACACACACACACACACACACACATACACACACATATGCTGGAGCTGTTACTATAGTGACTTAGTTACCATGGTGACTTCTTCATAACTCCTTTGTCTATGTTTATATCATATATGTTTTTATCTTCTGTAATTATTTCCCAAGTATTTTTCATATTCCTCCTTAAATAACACATCCCTCTTAGTCATCACCACATACTAAGTACATTTAAAAATAACATTTCAGTGCTCGCTTTACTGACTGGAGTGGTTGATGACGCTGCTGTCTCTGTTCTGCACTGAGATTGGCTACCAGATTGTTAATGGTGTTGTTGTATCTGTGTTCCGAGCTGTGATTAGCTGACAGACGGGGTCTGTCGTGCTGTTGCAGGAGCTGCCGGCGAATAGCGTCCTGCTGGTCTACCTTTCGGCCACCGGAGTCTTCCCAATCGGACACGCTGACTACGAAGGTGACTACACTCTGACTACTTATGTCCCCTTTCACAAGTCAAACCAATGATCTTCGTAGAATTGTTAACATAGGGGTCTGCAACCATGGTCCTGGAGAGCTGCAGGATCTCCTGGCTTTCATTGTTACTCTTTACCCCTTCTAACAGACCCCCTAGTGGCCCTGCCGCTGGCCCCATGAGGCTCTTCAACTCAGACATTAATTGATCCTGCAACCAAACTAAATATGAAACAAATATATAATCCTAACATTCGTTTTATGCATTGAGATGTGCCTTCAGTGGTCATTCATTGTCTTGGGCAATCTGTTTGAGAAATAGACGCCCCTTTATAACGCTAGTACACTATCTGAAACGTCTATGCGTAAAACTCCGCCTGCTGTTCAAGCCTTTGTCCAGTGCATTCTGGTTTTATTGGTAAGTCTTTTATCCAATAGAGTAATACAGTCATGACGTATGTTTGTAGGCCAATTCAAAGGTTTCTTCTGGGCATGGGTTCCCTCGGCAGATTCCCAATGCTTTTTCCCATAGGGATTTTGAGGTTATCAGGTCTGTGGTTAATATTTACTTAAGATAGTTTCACGTTTTGTTAATCAAGATAATCCCCACAAATTTTTTTTTTTTGATTTTTGAACCACACAAGCAATTAATATAAGTATAAATATAACGTCATGCTAAAGTGAACTACATTACTACAGCAATCGGTCACATTCTGCCAACATCTCTCACCACCACTCAACAATTTTTCTACTGCTGTCCTCCCACTTTCAACTAGCTAGCTGACGTGCAATGATTCTCAACATCGGTCCTGGGGGACCCCTGTGTGTATGCTGGTTTTCGTTCCAACCACAATTGTTATCCTGTAATTTTAACAAGCTGTTAATTTATCTTAATTAGGTGTTTTTAATGTTTAGAGGGATTATTTATCCTCTTAAGCCACAGTATGTTAGCAATAGCTATGCATGTCATGAAGAGTTAAAGTCCAATATTGTCATTGTGCTATATTGCAAATAATTACAAAAAGAGAGGCAAAAAAATAGTTTTAACTGATCAAATTAAAGACAGGTGAATCAATAGGCTCCTAATTGGTGAAATTGTGGACACATGGCCACTAAAACGAACCATTTGATAAACAATAAACAGTAAATTACACTGGAACAGTATGGAACACATGGTTGGCTAAATGGCTCTGGTTTGCTAAAAAGTCATCAAGGGTCTGACATATCAAACAAGCCTTAAACCATCACTCTGCTGCCAGATATGCAGTAGATATGGATGGATCACTTCAACTTATTTTTTCATAGAGTTCAAGAGGAAAATTTGTCAGCATTACTTTGGAATAGAGCTAGTTTAATTATCGTGAGAAAATAAACAAGCATCTCCATACCACTCCCATCCATGCTACTCTGCATCTTTTTACTCTACCCGCCACATTGTTGGCACTATTACATTGACAAAGAGACGTTTACTTAGATTTCTTATGGTGATTTACTTTGTACGTTGTCTATAATATAGCTAACATTATAACGACATAACTGTTGTATAACTGTGGGAGGTCTTTGCTCCAAACTTGTTTCCTCCTTCACATACAAACTAATTTGACTGAAACCATGACTTCCCGACATTGACCCAACAGATCATTGCTATCTGGGTATTTTATTTTAAAGGTGTGAACTTTGATAAAGTGTAAATTACTTCAAAACACATTTTCTGACGTTGTGGACATTTTACCATGGTGGGTTACATGTGTGCGTGTGTGTGCGCGCATTATAGCATGTGGATATTCTCTCCTTGTTTCAGGGCCCTATGACTTTGGAGGTGTCCTCACCAACAGTAACCGTGACGTAGTGAACGGGGAGATGATGCAGAAGAAGAACCAAGCTCCTAAGGAGATGCACTGGTGAGACAGACTGCACAGTGCACATTGCTACATACATTACCGTATGCTGCCGCACACGTTACCGCATACTGCCACACACTACCACACACTGCCTCACACATTACCACACACGGCACACATTACCGCACACTGCCGTACACTAGGGTTGTGCTGATCTACGATGACATTGTGCATCGACGATCGATGAGACAATCGTCGATTGCCAATCCCTTTGCCAATGTAAAGGCGATTTTTGGGCCGTTTAAAAATTTGCGCAAACATTACTACATACATAACCACATGCTGCCGCACACATTGCCGCACACATTACCGCACTTATTACCACACTGCCACACTCAATACAGCACGCTGCCGCACACATTACCATACACTGCCGCAAACAGCTTTTAAAAAATTTTTTTTAATGAATTGTTTAAAATTCTAATCCACAAGTAATTTCCTGACAATGTTTTTCACATTTTTTAATTCCTATAAATAAAATGTAATTGTTCAAAAATAAGCTCTTCTCTCTTCGGTGCATTACTGTCCATTCGCGCTTCTGCATTGTAAGCGTGTGAATTAATGTAGTCCCACTGCAGGCGACAGTTGTATTCAGTTTTGAAATCCCAATTCTGCTGCTGGGCACCTACACCGCAGCCCATCTCATATCGTAGACTTAATTGCTCAAAAATAATAGCACTAACCATTGGTTGTTGTTTAAAGCGGCTAAAATGGCAATATACGTCATCTCGTTTTAGACCCCATCATTGATATTCCCATAAACAGTTCACAATAATTAAAGTCGGAGCACAAGCTTTATTTTAAATACACATTATTAAAACAAGCGCAACATCGAATGCTACATTGAAATTGCCTAACTGAAACAAAGTACAAAGATGGGATGGATACATTTTATTTGCCGCATTAACAACGTGTTTATCATTTTAAAAACAGATATTTTTTGACAATTAAAAATAAGTCCTGGAGCTGCACTCTGGTGCACTGTAAAAGCACTAGCCTACACCCCTGACAGCAGTTGCAAAATACGGTAGTTAATCACTTTCAAATAGTGGGCAATGTGATAATTTATGTATGCTAAATGTGATCATTTATGTATGCTAAATGTATTATATATTCAGCCTTCTTTGTTGCAATTCACATTTGTTCAGCTGACAGAAAATTGTCAGGAATAGCCTGCAATCATTCACTGGCATACAATGCAGACCTAAACGTAGGCTAAATCATAACTTGATTGTGAAGTAACACAATTGCCGGATAGTACAAATAATATAGTAATACAAATAATAATTACAATAGCCTAATAATAATAATAATAAATATCATATTAAGTGCCCCCCCCCGACGATCGGATCGGGTATCTCTGATGATGATCTGAAAATAGAGAGAATTGACCAACCCTACCTTACATTGCCACACACTGCTGCACTCATTACCGCGCACTGCCGCACTCATTACCATGCTGCCGCACACATTACCACACACTACCGCACTCATTACCACACGTTGCCGCACACATTACCGCACACTACCGCACTCATTACCACGCTGAAGCACACATTACCACACACTACCACCCACATTACCACACACTGCTGCACACATTACCACACGTTGCCGCACACATTACCACACGCTGCCATACACACTACCACACGCTACCACCCACATTACCACACGTTGCCGCATACTACCACACGCTACCACCCACATTACCTCACACAACCGCACACATTACCGCACACTGCCGCACTCATTACCACACTGCTGCACACATTACCACACGCTACCACCCACATTACCACACACTGCCGCACACATTACCTCACAAAACCGCACACATTACCACACACTGCCGCACTCATTACCACGATGCCGCGCACATTACCACACGCTACCACACACTGCCGCACACATTACCTCACACGGCCGCACACGTTACTGCACACTGCCGCACACAATACCGCACACTGCCACACTCATTACCACACACCGCCACACACATTACCGCACACTGCCGTACACATTACTGCACACTAACACACGTTGCTACACGCTGTCGTGCACATTACCGCACACATTACCACACACTACCGCACACATTACTGCACACTGCCACACACTTTACCGCACACTGCCACACACATTACCACACCAAATACGCACATAACCGCACACTGCCGCACACATAACCACAGCAACATTGTGGCGCATGGATGAGCCTCACAGCCTTGGATTGAATCTGAACCATACCAGTGCCGACTGTGGCTGGTAGCTCCATAGTGTGATGTGCAATTGGCGATTGCATCGCCCTGTTCGGGTTCAGTTGGATTGGGTTCCATGTGCATTGCTATCTAGTGTCCCCTACTGGTCGATCGGGTGCCCGTAGATTGCAGTCAAAGCTGCATTTCAAAGGTCCCTCCTCCAGCTCTGCTTTATGCAAGCTTAGCTGTTGTCTGCAGTATGAAAAGAAGCAGCTGGTGACAAAAGAACCATGGATGTCTACACTCTCCTGAATCAGCAGTAGGGTTCGTGCAATCGGCTGCAGTTGCATACGATTGGCCAATTCAAAATTTGAATGGGAATTGGTTATGCTCAGCCCTGGGCTGGGTGCCAAATAGATTTTTTACTATTAAGTGAAATTTTTTCTGATTAAAGGAACTGCTCTTATCAAACCCTATGGATTGGAAACAGGAACTGTTTAGATGAACAACAAAAAAATACAAATTCAGAAAGTAAAAAAATTTGCAATGAAACAAAAAAATTTGAAAAACTTAAAATGTCCTGGCTACAAAGGTGGTTTCAAAATCACATGTGGCAGAGTGTACCTGACACACCTCAAACACAGGAGCTGAATGTCTGCCTTAACTGTCTCTCTCTCTCTCTCTCTCTCTCTCAGCCTCCACCCTGGGGACCTTTTTCCCTTCACTAGGAAACCTCTCTTCATCATCGTAGACTCCTCTAACAGCACCGCCTACAAAGTGAGCCTTCCTGAATTTTTCTCTTGGTTTGATTTAGATTTTTGTGTCATAGCGCCCCGTGTCAGATGATCTGCTTTATAGTGTCATTAGTCTACACCCAGCCTTGTGCTCAGCTTTCTCTGTACTGGGCTTTATGCTGATTTCATCGCCACAGAACAAACAGCAATAATAATATTAAGACAGGTTTGATTTCCAGAGTAGTACTATGGGTGGCTGATAATGACAATATTGTGAATGGAAACAGGAAGCAAAATACCTGTCTAAAAGCATAAAGATTTGTTCAGATGTCTCGCCGGCGAGACCTTTTTGCTCAACTGAGACATTCGTTGCTCCTGCAGCCAAACTATTAGTGGAAAACACAAGCACTGTGTTTTAACTTTATTGGTAGACGATTCGCGACTATTTCTGGCCAATGCATAGTTTCTAAGTGTCACTATTTAGCAAGTCCATTTAACAAGCACCCCCCCACCCAGTCTATACCAAGCCATGCGTGACATAGTGGACAATAGCGTCTATGTTTTAGTTCATAAACGATGTATATATGTTTAGTTCATCGTATAAAATTAGAATTCCGTCATAGCAACAAGATAAGCCAATCACCTGATCGTATGCCAGAAAAGCCGCGAAAAGCCCTGCTAACTCAAATGCAAAATAAACATGTGAAAGTATTCTCTCATTCTACCATGTATTGTACTACCAATATATGCTACTAAATATGAAATTAATATACAATCCTACCATTGGGTTTACACATCGAGATGTTCCTTTCAAAATCCAGTGATCGTTTATTGTCTGGTACAATCGGTTTGAGAAATGTACAGCACTTTATACCGCAATTACACGATCTGAAACGTCGACTCGTAATACTCCCCATGCTCTGCAAGCCTGTCTCGTTCATTGCAGTTCGTTCTCGTTTAATTGTCGGCTCTTTTATCCAACAGAGTGCATCATAACGTTAGCAACAGTATATCCCAAGTCTTCCGGGGTGCTTTATACAATTTACTACTGTCCTGCGTATCAGTACTTTTCGTTTTCAAGGTCTCATATTACGCAAGCTGTATATAATAACACACAAGGGAGAGAAGATTCCCCATGCCGACATTTAAAAAATTTTGCGTCTGAAATGCAGTTGGTTAATCATAAGTAAGTTAATCATTCCACTCGAACACTGTCTTTCCAATATGATTAATAGACCCATTGTTATTTTTGCATTTTGAGCGCATTTCACATACTGTAGTGCAATTGTTAATTGTATTTTTGACATAGCCTACCGATTTCCATTGAAAATAGAACATTTGGCAGCATTTTGCAGATGGTGGAATACTATTTTATTTTCATGTTATCGTACATAATATAGGCTATGGCGTATATAGGCTACTTATCACTTGTAGAATAGCAACTGCTCATTTCAATTTTATGTGCACTGATATGTGGTCGATTAAAATTTCCCTTAATCAAAATGACTTGAAATATAAAAAAACTACAGAGAAATGCAATCCCGGGGCAAAAGTATACATACTGTAGAGTACAGGAAAAAGTGATGTTTTATTGAGGTACAAGAGTGAAAAATTCTGTGGTATTACCGCTGTCCCCATTCCCGTGCAGCTTTCTAGTTGAGACGTATCCATCTCAATTACGGTATTCATGTTTGGCTGAAATAATGAACTACAGCTTTAAGAAAACCCTGTAAATTTTGATGCAGCATTATTTAAAAGGGTAGCCGCTTGCGAAAATCTCAGCTTCTCCAGTTACACTGCCGGGCAATAAAATAGAAGGGTGCTCAACTCAAAGCACTTACGATCATCCTCTCGCCACAGCCACAGCCACGTTTTTTTTTTTTTAAACGTATTTAAATACATTAGGCTACGTATGTTTTGGTTATTATGTATATACTGTATGTGACTATACTGAAATAAATGTATTCTGTTGCAAATTTCTACATGATACTTCTTCGTCAGTTCCAACTTTTCGAACTGGATGTGCAGGGAATATTTTGGGAGATATTGACATTTAAATAAAACGAGTAGAAGCTAAGTGGAAATTGCCTCTGGAGGGCCAAAGAAAATAGTTAATAGGCAGCGCAGGCCATAAAATCGCAGCCTGTGCTTGTAGATATAATTGCTATTTTAAATGCTCTGTAATATAGTAAACATACTATAGATCAGATGGACGTCAAACCATTTTCGGATGCTCAAAAATACATATTTAAATAATCAAATTAATATCATAAATGTGCAACGGTTTGTCGACTATGGGTTTGAACTTACGACTACTGGTCGACTAAGCAAATCTTTGGTTGGGGGCAGCCCTACGGTCCAACCTTTTAACATCAGATGACTCCTAACCAGTTTCCAAAGTTAAAGAAAAATTCCTTTCCATATTTGTCTGGTTTTTTGGAAGAGGTAATCGTTATTTGGTTACAATCCATTACGATAACTCAGCTAATATTAATATACAATTATCTTCCAACCAATGTAATGCTTAAACAATGGGGCATTCAACAATCTGGTCCATGTAGATATTGAGAAGAAGAAGAGGAATCATCAATTTGTGGTGGTTACCACATAGAGACTTATGGACACGCATAGAATTCACTCACTTGGGGTTATGGTATGATGTGGAGTAATTAGGCAGCACCCCTTTATATATTTTATATGCCCTGTGATGCGCTATGGGTGTTGGTTTTTTCGTGTATGTTTACTTCCATGTGTTGGAAGTATTTATTTTTTTATCAAATTTGAATAATATTTCAAAGATTTCCTAAAACTATAAAATAAATCCGTTATTATGTCCTACTCCTATTCCTACTATCTCATAACAATAAAACTAAACACAATTTGTGAGAGAGTGGAAGGGTAAATTACTTTGTTCCACTCTCTCTCTCTCTCGCTACCTCTCTCACTCATACACACACAAATACGCTAACTCCAGCTGCTTCCAAGCCCCAAGTATCCAAGGCAGAAGCAATGGTGGAGAATGAGAGGATGGGCAAAGTTGTGTAGGCGGCTGCACGCATAGCCTCGTTTGGGCTTGTAATGATGCGGCCAGTAAACAACAAATCACACACTGTACAAATAGTTACCCACGCCATGTAGGCTACTTTTACACAGGCTGTAGACAATACCTGCAAGATATCAACAATATTGGTTTCCATTTCAATGGATGCACATGTGGTCACTGCATTGAACTCTCTCCAAGAGAGAATGTCTGTTGTAGAGACGTTGCAAAGGTGTGGTATGCACATAATACAACTCCTGGCTCAACTATTCTTTATATTTTTAAAAAAAAAATAAACTAGCTAGCTACTTGCTAAGACAAGTATAAGACAAGGGACAATCAAGGTAACGATATTAAGCACCAAATTGAAAGTAACGATAAATCTACTATGTGTTGAACTGATTTGCCTTTTATCCATCAAGCTAAAATATGTTTTATTGCTGAAGTACTGTAGCCTACCATTAATACTTTAACATGTAACGTATCACTTTGCTGCACTATGAACTGCACTAGCACTTTACTGATCAAGGTGGTATACTATGAAGCAGGATTACTGAGTTAGTACTAGCAGGATAACTGAATAAAACCCAGAACAGCTCTTTTTACTTCAGTCCATGTTCCAGATATGGGAGGGTTCCGGGTTTTACTCAGTAATCCTGCTTCGTAGTATACCCAAGACTCCTTATAATATTTGTTTATGTTGGTAGGCTATTATTGTTTTGTGTACATTTTTTATATTGCTGAGCTACCTGTAAGCATTGCGCAATGCAAATTCCCATGATGGCAATAAAGGAAAATCAAGCAATCTCCTATTAAATGTGATGTTTGGTTTGCATAACGTTATATTGGAACCGGCATTTGGTCCTCCAATATGGCGGTTGGTGTAAACAAGTGGGCGTGTCTGACCAAATTGTGACATAGGTGACAGGCCTTTATTAATTGCTTGATTGTGAATCAAAGGAGGAAAACAAAAACAGCTTGAGAACAATTGGTTCAAAGGCAGGTTTTGTGCCTTCTCGGTTTACATCCGCAATATCGCATATCGTCATTATCGCAGAGCCCTAGTTAATCCCACCCCCAATATGTACCATTGCTTTGCACATACATTAATCTGAGTAATTTATGCTTTATTATTTTCTGTGTGTGTGTATATATATATATATTTACTTATTTTATTTATTTATTTTTTGTTTTGTTTTGCTTCCTCTGGCCCCTGCAGAATTTCAAAAATCTCTTTGGACAACCGATGGTGTGCTTGCTGTCGCCAACAGTGTATCCAAAGAGCATGCAAGGTACACACCCCATAATCAGAACCTCGTGCCTCCAGAGAATAGGCCTTGGAATACCAGTGTGTGAAATTAACACCAGCCATCAGCCAAATGCTGGTAAAATTTGGATTGTGATGTAAACGTTTTACTCCAGCAGCCACTTTGGCTGGTAACCAACCAGGTTGTGTTATATTGTAAAAGGTAATGTGGCTGGTAAAATGTTGAAAATGGCTGGTGATTTCTACAGGCCACTCCGGCCGGTGGGTGAAAAAGTTAATTTCATACCCTGGAATACCATTTTTTATCAAATCCAGTCCCTGGTATTTTGCGCCTACCTGACTGATGTTTTGTTATTCTGTTAGCGAGGAAAGGAATATTGAGATCAAGATGAGAAAAATGCTCTAGAAATGTCTATAAACCTAACCGGTGATGTATTGAATCCAGGGCCAGTTTGCAATGCACTGTTACTATGGTTTCTGTTAAGGTGATTAGCCCCCTTTTAACGGTGGGCCAAAAGCTCATACCTGGAACCAAAGCACTAGGGCTACAGCTGAAACCGTGTCAACGAAGAAAAACTTTGTTTTTTGTATCTCAAAGCCAAAACAATAACAATGAAATCGGTAGAGATTGTGCGCTTTATTATGAGTTTCATGTAAGCATAGCATGCATTATTGTTCTAACCAATAAAATAATTGGTTATACGTAATTGATATTAAAATGAATGTAATGTCATCATTTGTACATAGTCTACTGTAAGTATCAAGAAAATAAGTGTCAGCGTAACGAGTCAGTTATGCCAAGCAACTATAGTTACCACAGAACAACCTAGACTAGCTCAAATGAAACGTCTCCAAGAAAGTCAGTGAGAGATTGCACCGACTATCCACATTGAACTGAACTTGGCCAGTTGGGCATCTTCTCTCTGAAATAGCAGATAACGCTAGCTAATGTTTTCTAACTTAGTTCTGGCTAGCAAAATAAGTTGTTGCTGATTGTGATGCTGACATGAATATCGAAGCAAATACGTGTCAGTGTAATTTTTAGTGACAGCTCGAGCGTTAATCATGTTTGCCAATAAACAAAATATACCACACTTTTTTACTTTTTATTAAAGGTATCTGAGTTTCATGTAAGCATAACATGCATTATTGTTCAAACCAATTAATGTCAAACCACAGAAACGTTCTCCGTCCGGCCCAACTTTTCTGATTGTTTTCTTATACTGCCATTTCAATTTATTTAGTTTCTTTCTCACTTGTTTTACATCTCTACTGATCCCAGCTTTCTGGAGCTCTGTCATGATTAACTTATATACATCGTAATTTCTCACAAGGCCAGATCTAGATTCACTCCATAAATTGACGACTTTTTAGTTACATTTGTTTTGCGATATAGCTTGCTGGTTAGTTAGTGATAACACATTTTGTGAAGTGAAGAGTTAAAAAGACAGCTGATGGGTTGGTTGTGCGTTAAAAAATAAAAATAAAATAAAAAAGCTGGGTCAGCGCGTAATGACGTGCTGGCTCTGACCATTGGAGAGGGCTTGGAGCCAGGCTTGAGTTTCTAGATGAGCCTTGTTTAATCCTAGCCCAGCACAGTGGAAAGGGTCCAGAAACCCTGGAACTAAGTTCAAGCACTTGGTTTGGCCCACAGTGAAAAGAGGGTTATTGTGTACATATGTGACACCCATTCTTAAATACATCGCTCACTGCTTCTGGTTACACCCCTGGAACGCCTATATATGGGGGTAAACACATCTCAAAAGCTGGGTGAATGTAGCATTCAAAGTGAACTGTGCTGAAATGGGCAATGGGCAACATGTGATCAGCCTCAGCTGTGCCAGCCTGTGTGTGAGGCCGCTGCTGTCCAAAGGGCCACAAACCTCCCATGCTTTGGGGGAAAAAGTAATAACTGCCAGCTGCTTAAGAGGAGGAGTTAGCCCTCTCTACTCCTCCCCCAGCCTCACTAAGATGGTTCTAGATGTGCCAACTTAAGGCAGTCTCAGGCAGATGCCTGTCCCTCACCATCCCTCTCCCACCATTCTCTCTCCTCTTCTGTCTGTCCCTTCCTCTCCACCTCCTTTAGACCAATCACTGCGTGGCAGCCTCTTCACGCTCTTCCTGTACAGCCCCCTGGTGGCGTTCTTATACGTCTGCGGGCTGACCAGCATGCGCCAGGGAATGTGGGAAAAGGCACAGGAGCTCCTGCAGAAGGTTTACCATGACATCGGCCAGCTGATGACCCACTCACCTGCCATAGGTACAGAGAGGACGGGAGAAAGAGGGGGAGGGAGAGAGAAAGGTGGAGGGGGGGAGGAGGATGTCTGGGGGGGTAGGACAGCCCAACATCCGTTGGCAGCAGAGGAACTGGCTCGGTTTGTCTGTTTCTCAGTTTCTCAGATTTAATCTCTGGTAAGGAACCTGCCATAGGTACAGAGAGAGGAGAGAACAAGGGCCCACTCAGTCATTTTGGTTGCTCTGTGGATCACGGTACTTGTAGTTTTTTTTTTTACTGTAACCAGCTACAATACAATATGATGACCATTTCCAAGGCATGGTTTATTTGGCAAAATCTTAGCTAGAGTAGTGATTTAATTTCCATGGTGATGAGCTACGCAAGGTCTACAAAAATGATCAGATATGAGAAACAAAGAAGCATGAAATGCGGAAGATGAACAAGGAAGTAGTGTCGGCCTGCACATTAACCTCTTAGTCACTGTTCCATTTCAAATCCAATGTGCTGGAGTACAGAACCAAACAACAAAAATTGTATCACTGTCAAAATGTTTACAGACTGCACTGTATTTTAAATAAAAAACGTTTTTATTAGGAGAATAATTCTATACTATAGTGCCATATCTTCATCTTTTTGCTCATTGTTACCCATTAGCATTTTATTAGCAACCAAAATTACTGAGTGGGCCTATAAAGTCTTAATAAAAACCTGTGTGAATTCACTTAGCTGTTTTTCTGTCATTCATCAATCTCTCTTTCTCTCTCAGACCAGGCATTTCTGCAGTTTTTTGGTGACGAGTTCCTGCGGTTGCTGTTGCTCCGTTTCGTGTTCTGCTCTGCGGTTCTGAGGCTCCACAAGCTTTTTCGGGTACTGTGGCCCTGCCCCCTTCCTATCCACCTTCCCTACCACTCTCAAATAATGGTTGATTGATTGACTGATTGGTTAGTGGAGTGCTTGGTTGGTTAATTGATTAGTTTGTTTATTGGTTGCTTAATTGTTGGACTGATTTTTTGATGATTGATGGAATTATTTTTTTGATTACTTGGTTAGTTGCTTGATGGATTGAATGGTTGATTGAGTGATTGGTTGATTGAATCTGATTGACTTATTTGATTCATTGAGTTATTGGCTGTGTTCCATTATGCATACTTGCGTTCTACGTACTTGCATGCTAGATTGTACATTCTTCCAATTACACTAGCTAGAACGCATTTCATAGTATGTAAGAGCGCAAGTATGATTCAATTTTGGAACATACTTGATGATGTAGTCAGCAGAATACCTTTGACCTTACAGGAAAAACAATAGAATCATCTCCGTGAAATTGCCTTCCGATAACTAGCGATGGTACAGTTAGTAAGCATTTGAAATTAACTACAAATGTTATGGTAGAGTGCATGGCATTATTTACAATATTGTTTCTGTTTATTTAAAGGGTAATTCCACCCAAAAACAACATTAACCTTTTTGAACAGATCAAGGCGCAACTAATTAAGTCTTTCTTTGTGGCTGGCCAAAAAAAAATCTGTACTGAGTTATTTGAATATAAAGTTGAAAATTCGGGAGAGGTATATGTAATTTTGACGTATACCTCTACCACTTCCTCATTTTTGAAAGACTACAGTGTTTTCAAGTGGGTGTGTAAATTACATAGCAGGTAGGTGGACCCAGCGAGGGAAGAATTGCTGCCTGCATACCGCTGTTCTGAATAGGGACGGTAGGGACACATCGTAGATCAAGCTAGCCATCATTGCTATTTTATTATAATGTCAGAAAATTTCATTGATAGGCTACGTTATTTACTAAAGATGTTTTGGCAAACTAAACCAAACAGGACTCGAGTGCTGTCGGTTACAGAATGGAGCTCCTCCGGTATTCTCTGATTCCCTGTAGCCTACATCTTCCTCTGCCTTATTGAATCACCCAGTAAGGAACCATGTCAACTAACGTTACATTATGATCCATGACCATTAAGTAGACTAACATTAGCTAGCTGACCATAATTGTACCGTTTCGCTTGAGAATTCGATTACAGAAGCAATGTATTTTTTCTGGGCTAGTGCATTAGTTTCTTGGCATAAAACAAATTGGTTTTTAAATATGTTTGCCATGAAGTAAAATAAATAAAGTGAGACAAGATCTTAATAGATGGAAAACAATACCAGAATCAATAATGAGTAGAGTAGAAAGCGTCAAAATGATGATTCTTCCACAATTTTTGTTTTTATTTCAGACCTTACCAGTGCCCATTTCACATAGTAGTTTTAAAAGATGGAATACAATGCTCTCAAATTTTATTTGGAACTACAAAAGTAAACGGAAAAAACTCAGTACATTAACTCAAACTAGAGAAAAAGGGGGGCTTAATTTCCCAGATCTAATGTTTTACTTTCATGCTACACAAATAGATACCATAATGAAATGGATGAATAATTCAGTTAAAACGAAATGGAAAATAATAGAAAAACAATTAACGTTAATATCAATTGGAACATTACCTCATTTGAGTTTAAAGGAAATTCAAAAATATAATGGAAATAACAGATGTGTAGAAAATACGTTAACAAACTGGAAGTGTATTCGTAAAATGTATAAATGTGATGAAAAATGTATATATTTGAGAGAGATAGCCAGAGATCCAGATTTTCTGCCAAATAAAATGGATAAGATACCAGAAGAATGGGCTAGAAAGGGGATTACAGGTGTATTCACAGATGATTACAAATAATATTATAGACTCATTTGAAACCTTAGTTAATAAATTTAATATAAATCATAATCATTTATTTAAGTATCTACAAATTAGAAGCTACCTCATGAAACAGCAGAGAGAACAGGGACAGAGAACGCATGGGCTACTGGAATTTATGAGCAAAAATAGAAATAGTGAAAAGAGTAAAATCTCAAAAATTTATAAAATTCTGCAAGAAATTAAGGTAAAAGAGGATAATACCAAAGAGAAATGGGAAAAGGAATTAGCAATAACAATTTTAGAAGATGATTGGAAAGAAGCATGTAAAATAATTTTTAAGACGACACAATCTAAGTACTGGAAAGAATTTGCTTGGAAAATCAATATGAAGATCTTTATAACACCCAAAATGTTATCAAAATACAAGCCAGCAGGTAGTGCTGAATGTTGGAGGAAATGTGCAGAGCTGGAAGCCAATCATACACATATTTTCTATTCATGTCCAATATTGAAAAGGTTTTGGGAGACAGTGCAGGTAAATATAACAAATACATTCTGCTTAAGGAATCCCATACACCCAATCAATATTTTATTAGGTATTATCCCATTAGAAATACACAGGGAGGGAGATAAATATTTGTATACAATATTGCGTATTGCTGCTTTAAAACAAATCACACGGAAATGGTTGGATGTAAAGCCACCATCTATTAATAATTGGAAAATAACAGTTGAAGAGATTAAAGAGATGGAAAGAATTACTTACAAAATGAGAAACTGTGAAGTAAATGGGTCTCAGGAATACATGAAGTGTAAAAGTAGATTTAGGAATGATACAGGAAAGCTACCCCTACCCCCTTTTTTTTATTTTTTATTTTTTTTATTTTATTTTTTTTAATTATTTTCCTATTTTTACTTTTTTTTTTATTCCCCCTTTTCGATCACGGTTAGGAGCTTGAGGAGTCTAGCGGCGATTTTTCTAGCTACATGGGGGGAATTGAATTGCATAGGGTCCAATTGGCTACTAAATTGGGAGAAAAAGGGAAAAATCTGGAGAAAAAAATAATAATAATTCCACCGCAACCTTCATCTTGCCACCGTCACAGATAATAAATGCGTAAAACGCACCGTTTCTACATGCTAAAAAAAAAAAAAATCTGGTTCTGATGTAGAACAATAAAAGCTTATATTATTAAAAAGTTGTAGCCTATAAATACAATTTCGGTTTAGTAGACAGCTATTTTTTTTCCTACAAAATACGCAATATGAACACATGTTAGGAATCAAATATCCTGTCTTTCACTACAAGTGTTTTCTTATTAGGCTAACACTCAAGAGTTCATCTTAGGCAATTAGCCTACAGTTCGCTAATGTCCAGCAAAGTTAACATTTCCACAGCGACCACCTATCGCACTTGCCGTTGTAATACATTGCTGTTGTTGTAAAACATAGGCCTACCTTTAAACGTAGGCCTTTTTTAGCCTTTTTTATGGGTAGCCTATATTATGCAGCCTTTTGGCTACTGGAGCTATGTGACGATTCTGACATAGCCTAAATTTATTCTGTTGTAAATTTCGGAATGGTACAGTCTCTTCTTCAATTCGAACTTTAAAACATGGATGTGCAGTGCCAGTGAATAGTTTGAGATATGACACTTAACTAGTAGGGCCTAGATCAGGGATGGGGAACCTCATCCGCAAAGGGCCGGTGTGGGTTTTTGTTTTAGCCCAGCACTGACACCTGATTCTACTTTTCAAGGTCTTGATTGAAGACTTGATCAGGTGTCTTAGTGCTGGGCTGAAACAAAAACCCGCACCCACACCGGCCCTTTGTGGATGAGGTTCCCCACCCCTGGCCAAGATGAAAATTGCTTCTAGTGGGCCAAATTTAATAGGGTTAACTGATTTCGTAAGTCCTTCGCTTTAATTGAACGACTGTTGCCTTGAGGATACTGCAGACTCAAACTGCAAATGAGACAACTTAATTCAGAAATAGTAACAAAAAAAATTAAAAAGCTCCAATCCAGTGGGTTGCCAGGCTAGGTAGCCTACGTGAGTAACCAGCTGGTGACCAGCCAATTCAGTCGCAAGTGGGGTACAGTGGGTAGCTATGCTAGGCATGTGAGTTACCAGCCTAAGAATGTTAGCAACCAGCCAAGTTAGTTGCAAATACAGTGGGATGCTAAACTAGACACAGTTAGCAGCGGCGAATCAAGCTGGCTTCTCATTCACCACCGCCAGCCTCTCATTGACATTAGTTTTAATGGGTCTCACGAACCGGCTCGTAGAGCCATGACAAAACAGGAGACCACACAGGGAATTCACTGAGCAAAATATACATTTATTTAAAGTAACCAAAACACATACAAAATAAAGTAAAACATGAGGCGTGGAAGTCTGTAAGTTATCAGTTGTGTATGCATATGCTTGAATGAGTGAAAAGTATCATAGTGAGTGTTGTAAGATGAAAAACCCAACCAAACACATACGTGGAGAGAATCAGAGAGAGTGGTAATAGGAGACAGTGAGTTAAATAGAGCAAAAAGACTTTACAGGTGTGGCTCATAATTAATCGGCTCTCCAACTCCACCCACCAGCCTACTGACGGCCAGCGGAGCAAGAGAGCTGTAACAATGGGATAAATCTTAAAATAAAATATAAATAAAAAAAACCTTATAGGCTTACATCATGAATCACAAGGTAATCGATTCACTTGCAAGACCCACACACACTAAACCCAGGACAATGGACTTCTCCGCACTGTTTCGTCCCCACGCCCCGCCCCACGGACTATGATTGGACAGTTGATTACATTTAATGTCACTGAAAAGGCGGAGTACTTCGATAAATGCAAGGTCTTTATTGACTGCTTTGCAGGTCAATAAATACAATCATGAGGATTGCTTTGAGGATTGCTTTGAATTTTGTCACGTCCCGTGCGGCACACAGTGGCCACAGAGCAAAATGCAATGGGAACGTATACATTTCAATTTTGCCACGAAAACCGCGCAGCTGGCGTTGAAAAGTAATACACCCTGTATTGTGTTTCAGTATGAGTGTTTTTAGAGAACACACAATGAAATACAATGCAGTATGCATTTTGTTTTTAATTATGGCATGATAAATGCGCATCCTTATCCTTAAAAGCAAACGCAAATATGTATTACGTTTCACAATGTGTCGCTGAAGCGATTTAATTAAGCTACTAAAAATCTTCCATAAAAAGCAGACAGAGGGTGGGATATTCAAGTGTCACGAAGCGACAGCATATTAAGTGACGTGATTAAGACACCGCAGAGTAGTTTTGTTGAGTGTCATACCTTGCACTTCATTTTGTGACACTTGAAAGATATCCCACTCTCTACCTGTGCCTGCCAATGAAAGATATGCGTTCAACATTGTTACTCTGCATTATGGTCGATCACAATCAATAGAACAATCTACAATTCATGGTTCATAGCTATGCTCGTACCACAATCCACAATATTATCATTTTCATTTTAACTGGCGAAATTAAGCAAATTAAAAGGGCGTTCAGCATATTGTATACGTTAGCTTGATGCGCAGATTGGGCACATTCAAGTGAAGGGGAGTTGAAATCTGCAGGGGAGTCAAAAAACGGCACACCTGTAGTTACCACAGCAGTTTGGTCGCGGTGTTTTACATTTTAACTCCTTTATGCAGATGCATAGTGAAGTTCCCACCGGCGCTACCTTTTTGCTCAACTGAGACATTCGTTGCTCCTGCAGTCTAACTATTAGTGGAAATCACAAACTGTGTTTTAACTTTATTGGTAGATGATTCGTGACAACTCTGCTGAATAGAAAGTTTCTAAGTGTCACTATTTTCCCGTAGCAAGTCCATTTAACAAGCACCCCCCCACCCAGTCTATACCTACCCATACGTGACATAGTGGACAATAGCGTCTTTGTGTGAGTTCATAAATATATTTATTCATCATATAAAATTAGAATTGCGTCATTGCAACAAGATAAACCCAACAATAGCCTGATCGTATGCCAAAAACGCCGTGAAAGGCCCTGCTCACTCAAATGCAAAATAAAATTCTAATTATAAAATTTCATTATAGTCTCATTATACCACGTATTCTACAATGAATATCTGCTACTAAATATATAAATATACAATCCTACCATTGTTTTTATAGATACAGATGTTCCTTTCAAAATTCAGTGGTCATTTATTGTCTGGTACAATCCGCTTGAGAAATATACAACACTTTATTACAGTATTACACTATCTGAAACGTCGACTCGTAATACCCCCCATGCCCTGAAAGCCCGTCTCATTCATTACAGTTCATTCTGGTTTAATTGTAGGCTCTTTTATCCAATAGAGTACATTATAACCTTAGCAGCGGTCTTATATTGCAGTCCAGCGTAATGGCAGTTTTCGTTTTCACGGTCTCATATTACGCGAGCTCTATAGAAAACGCATTAGGGAGGGGAGTATTCTCTTTCGCGATGTGTAAAAATGTTTGCGTCTAAAATGCTGTTGGTCTCGCTGGCTACATATGTACATCTGTTTTTCACTTGAGCACTTTCTTTCCAATATGATTGAAAGGCCTATTGTTATTTTTGCATTTTGAGTGCATTTCACATACTGTAGTGCAGTCGTTAATTTTATTTTTGATGTACTAGGCTACCGATTTTCATTGAAGATATATTTGGCAGCATTTTGCAGACTGTGGAATACTATTTTATTTTCATGGTATCATACATAATATAGGCTATGGCGTATATACTTGTCACTTATGGCATGGCAAATGCTCATTCAAATTTTCTGTGCGCTGATATGTGGTAGATTAAGGTAAAGATTTTCCTTGGCGTCATTATGAATGGAACATAAGAAACATAAAAAACTACTGAAAAATGCAATCCCGGGGCAAAAGTATACGTACTGTAGAGCACAGGGAAAAGTGATGTTTTATCGAGGTACAAGAGTGAATGATTAGGCTACATATTTAGGTGTATATAACACTATTATATCAATATTTTTATCTTAATCCATCAGAAGAAGCAAATTTATATTCTTTATAATGGACAAAACTAATTTTATACATTTTATGACATGTTTTGCATAGGGGTTTTGGACCCATAGATATCTATCCCCTTATACTGATGAAAATATAGTAATTCCCACTTGAAAATTATGCAAAAGTGAGTTTTATGAGCCAAAACTGTTATTACCAAAATCATTATTATTATTATTTAGAGCAGTGCACAATTTAGCCATTTGGAGACACTAATGGACACCAGGGTGCCTATATTTTGCATCATAGACCTTTAGTAGTTCTGCATATCATCCTCAGATTTTGCACACTTGTTAACTTGGAGTTTATGATCCAGGAAATGTATATATTTACCTGTTTCACTTATGTAGCTCTCAGTACTTTGCTGCAAACTAAAGAAAAACTAGTTTTTGTTGCATTTCCCCAAAGTTTTTTTGCATTTGTGGCACTTTATTTTGACTTAAATTATAAAAATAAACAAATCTTCGTATTGTAAATGGTACACCTGTCTTGTTTCATTTAAGCCATTTACCAAGTTTATGTGATGCTCACACCTGGAGTTATAAAGCCTTAAACAGAGCACCCCCTAAATAAATGAGAATTGACTAAATGTGCCATCTGCGCAAAGGGGTTAACTGAGTCAAGCTGTCTCTCTATTGCCTCTTGCGAGAAGAGCTCATAAGACAGTTACATGTTGTGTTGCGCTATTTTTCTACAGTCTACGGTTAGCACAATGATCTCTGAGATCGGAAAACCCATAAAGTGTGCATCGATGCATGCTTGCAATTCTGGGTCCTGTCAAGTACGGAAGTGCACATCCGGGGATTTTAGTATATACTTGATTTTTTCATACTTGCGGTTCGGAACGCACTAATGACAAACAAAATGGCACTATGTGTACTAACTAGTGTGCAAGTATACTTAATGAAACACAGCCATTGATTGATTGTTTATAACTTATTTGATTACTTGGTTGAATGATTGGTTAGCTGATTGGTATGAGTGAATGTTAGATTGATTAGTTGTTTGAGTGACAGATTAGTCGAGCGATTGATTGATTGATTGATTGATTGATTGATTGGCTGTTGTGTTTGTGTAATTACAGGAGTCCCGGAGCTTTCCAGAATCATTTCCTCAGCTGCCCCAGCAAGACACGGTGGAGAGCAGCGTTCTGCAGAGCCGTGTCCTGGAGCTGGCAGCTATGCTAGACGTGCAGAGCCTTTTCTACGAGGGAGTCCTGGACAGCTACTGACCCCCTGGCCAGCCACTCCTGACTCTACCTGGCCACGACCAACCCCACCCAGCCACACCCACATGCTGAAAAGCACTCTGTGTTGGAGGGAGTTTGGGGATTTTACCTTGGATCTAGAATTTTTTTCTGGATTTTTGTCTTTCTTTAACCCTGGCAGAGAAACCATTTCAGTAATTTTTTTATTTATTTTAGGGCATTTTTCCTTTTGAACTTTGAAAACATTTTTCCCATTGTTGACACATGCACATAGGGGGCACTTTTGTGAGTGTGCAAATGCACCATGACACACAAACACACACAGGCACACGCTTTCAGTTTGCGCACATATACATCTATTCTCTGCCCGGGATGGACATGGACCAATAGAGCCATATCCAGAGCCCACAATAAACAGCACTGGGGTTTTTCAAACAACTATTCACTAACAACACTGCCTGCTGTGCTTCAAAACATTACGTCTAACCTTTAGTCAGAGGGCCTGTGGTCTTTTTCCAGCCCCCCAGGCTCAGGCTTATAGGAGCATTCTGCATGTGTGTATCTGTGTAAAACATGGACAGATGTAGCTGTAGCCTGCTTTCTTTATAGTTCAGTAGGAAGACTAGGTCCCCCTGCACCCCCCGGAGATATACTTCTAATCAGTGTTTCTAGATTGGAAAAAATGTGTAGAAAATGACTAGCTATGGCCCCAAGCTGAAAAAATGTCCCACATACCATTTTTATGCAAATTACTGCTGCCATTATCAAAAAAACGATTTTTGACATATCTCAGCCAATATTGCAGATAATTGAAAAAATAAGGTGTCTAGACTCATGTTTTGACGGGTGTAGATCATGATAGAACTATTCATAACAAGATCACCTGTGTCTATGGTTTGCTAGTATGCTAATTAGTGCTTTATTTACAAAATAATCACAGTTTTACGAAATAATAGACTCATATTAAGGTCCGTCTACACAGACGTTAACACAAAGTTTTATTTTTCTAAATATTACAACTGTCAAAATAGTCCTAGCACTCAATGTGACCACTCTTCTCTTGCTTGTTTTAGATAAACATCATTAGCATTAGTGATTCTACACTGAGTCAGTCATCATCATTTTCATCGAAATCGTCAGAGTCAAACTCTTCTTCTCCTTCCTCTTCCTCCTCCTCTTCGTGCTCTCCTGTGTTCAGAAGATCCACCAGTGAGGTTGGTAGGATGGGACCACTGGACCACATTGGTTTCAACAGTCCTTCATCAGTCCTTATCCATCCTTGCTCCTCATAAGGTTTTGGCTTTTCGATGATAGGTTGATCGGCTCTTTTGTACAATGCTACGCGGTGGTTCACACGCTGGATGTGCGGCTTCAGGGCAGACTGGCATGGAGGAAGGCGAGCCAGATCAACCTTGGACTTGGATGTGAGGGTCTTGTCCTCTCCCACCATTTTTCGTAGCAGCTTGGCACGGACAATGTCCACTGATGACTCGCGACTCTGGCCGTACATCACACAGGTGAATTTTTCTAACTGCCTCTCCACCTCAGGGTTGGCATCCCAGTTGTCACCCAGTTCACCGAATGCCCTGTGAAACCTGGGATTCTTCTCCAGCTTTTTCAAGGGCCCGACTTTTCCCTTCCCTTTGAAGGCACTGGTGCAGTCTTCTCCGCTGAACACATAGTACCCCAGGAGAGTGGCACAGTAGTCCTCTCCCAGGGATTCTGCCAGCTCAGAGACGTTGACAAGTTGGCGATGCTTCCCTGACCCTGTATCCAGGTACACCGTCAGCTTGATGTTGTGGGCATGGTGGAGCAGGATCAGGAGGATGTCTGTGTCCGGTGTTCTGACTACAGCGTTCTTGTATCCGATGGTAGCAGCATGATGGAGGTACAGAACCACCCTGGTATCAGTCTCTTCCTGGTTGCTGTAGATCGTGGGGAGTTCACGTACCTCGACCTGAAACACAAAAAGGCACCGCATTTCAATCACCAGTCACTGCCAGTTTCAGATCTAGACAAACATCACAGGTAATCACCTTTTTTTCAGGAAAAATTACAAATTGAATCGCCATTCACGAAGGGCTTTCAATTTTACCTTGCCATTCGTTGAGGCAAGTTGGTGGGCCTTCCCCTCCACGATCAGCACAGCCATCTCTGTTCTCTCCAGCCTGGTAGCTGCCTCTTGTCCACTCCACACTTTCAGAAGAAGCTGGCACATCTGCTTTTTGTTGTCGTCATTTGCAAGGAACATTTTGAAGTCATATGGCTTCCTGGTTGCTGGTCCAGCCAGAATGATCTTCTCTGAGCTGCCCCGCCTCAGCCTTTCCTGCGCTTTGATTGACTCAGGATGGTAACTGTCAGTGGAGAACAGAAAGTGCTGCTTGGCCACCATCTGATCAAGCACCTGCAAGCATATCTCACCACATGTTGGGGGAAGGTTGGCAAGGGTATGCAGCAGCGCCATTCCATCCTGGATGAACAGGGCATCCTTGGGGTATTGCAGATCTTGTGGTGTGGTGTCCTCTAAAAGGTAGTGCAGAATGGAGGCTTTGTTGGTTTTGCAGAAGAACCCATCTGGTGTCCCAAGGCTAGGAGGCACTGGCATCAGGCAGTACTTCATGAGTTCTCCCAGGTCTAATGGCTCATCTTGACTCTGAGACTTGACAAGGAGCAGGAATGCAAGGTTGCTTTGCTCCTGATACTGGATGACCTGGAATGATAAATGGTGATTGGTTGATATGTACTACAGGAAGGACTACAGGTGAAAATTATTCATGTGCTATAAATTGGCATATTTACAATCTTTACATTGTTCATTGATGTGCACTGTCTTTAATAAACAAATTTGGAGTTCAATCTTGTATCTCAATATAGCATGTACAGGACGCCATTTAAAAATACAACATAAAATACAAAAGCACTTGGGTATTGGATTACATCCTTACCTTGCCCTGTGAGGATGTTAGTGTGATCTTCTTGTTACTAGCCTCCATGGTCTTGAATATGCATACTAGTATACCATAGACACATGTAATCATGTTATGAATAGTTCTATCATGATCTATGCCCTTCAAAACATGGGTCTAGACACCTTCATTTTTCAATTATCTGCAATATTGGCTGAGATATGTCAAAAATCGTTTTTTTGATAATGGCAGCAGTAATTTGCATAAAAATGGTATGTGGGACATTTTTTCAGCTTGGGGCCATAGCTAGTCATTTTCTACACATTTTTTCCAATCTAGAAACACTGATTAGAAGTATATCTCCAGGGGGTGCAGGGGGACCTAATCTTCCTACTAGACTATTATTCATGTTACAGTTGTGCCACTGCCACCTGTGTTCTGGGAGGGTTTGCATTTTTTGTTTGTTTGCTTGTTTATTTATTTATTTTTTGACAGTTCCTCTGCTGACCAGCAGTGATTGTTTCTTCTGTATAGTTTAACCCTCATATTATGTTAAATTGACCCCTCATATTATGTCAAATTGACCCCAAAAGTTTAAACCAACACAAAACTATTGTAATAGAAACATGTTGACACTTTCTGTCACCTATCTGTGTCCACCAATTGACGAGCCTTGTATCCCTAAATATAAAAAATCTGTGATGAAACATCTCATTTTAGAGCCTAAGGTAAGGCTCTTTGTGAAGTTTAAAACCTCTATGAGAAAGTGCCACCAGAATCACCCACAAAAAAATCTGAGATAAAAAAGGTTGTATATTTTCTTACATTTTATACAGCTACCCCACAAATGACTCCATACAACACCTTTGTGTTCAAATTTGGAACAGGACTGTTGTATTCTTGAATACATAGCACATATTTATTGCATGTTTACTATTTAAACCCAACAAATTAGGAAAAAATACAGATAAAAAAATATAGATAAAAAAATAAGGTCAACTATTTTTTAAGAAACGTCAAACACTGAATTGACCCTGAACATAATATGAGGGTTAAGGGAGGGTGGCAGGTCTCCAAGGTAACAGCTGGTTGGAGTCATGTGACTTGACTCCATGCCTGGGGCCACATGTATAAACAGTGCTGAGCAGAAAAATGCCCTCAGAAAGCCGTGTAAGGGAGTCAAGTTTCCACGCAGAAATTCAGATGTATAAAATAACACGTGCTGTGAGAATCTGCGTACCTCTGCACACGCAATGGACGCCATATGTACACAATGTTTCGCGTCAGTGTGAAATGTCGACATAGTGACCGAAAGGCAGAGGTAGAAAATGCAAAACTTTTTAAAGCAGATTTCACCCTGAGCGTTCTTTTACGCATTCTTTTACTCAAGAGTTTGATACATGTGGCCCCTGGTTTCCGATGGGCATGTGTTGGCTGTGCAGTTCTAATGAGATCCAAAATGGCGGCATACATTTCACCTGATGAGTCCCGCCTGCTACTTGTGAGTCGTTGGCCCCAGAACGTCTGTATGGGCGACCAGTGACCTTTTCTGAAGATCTGGCCTCCCTGTAGAGCACAGACCATTGGTTTGTGAGCTCCTGTGAAGTCCATTGTTAGTCCAACTGTCTGCCCTGTGTGGTACAACAGGTCTTAAAACCTAATTTCCAGTTTGTATTTATTTTTTATCTATATTGGGGAAACATGATCTATATTGGGGAAATGCAATTTAAAAAGACAAACAAACATAATGTAGTGAGGAGCTGCTACAGTTTGTGTGTGTCAGGGGGGGGGGGGGGGTTCTATAGAGGAACCATGTAAAACAGTGGCAATCGTCTGAGTGAAATGTGGGGCAGCTTAACAATGACATTCCAAAATGTGGGCTGACGTTCTAGTTTCAGGCTCTGTTCTCCTTCTCATTTGGACAGTAAAACTGGACCATTTTAAGAAAAGACCACTATTTGTTATTTGAGTCAAATGACTGTGGCGGGCCTATTGTTCAGAACCAGTTTATTTTTGATGTACACATTCTTCAACCACCCATATGAAAGAAAATTAAGTTTGAGCCTTGAATTCTTAATAGTTTATGAAATATAAAGGTTCAATTAAGGTCCAGAATGACCCAACATAACATTTTCAGATTACTCTTTAAATAATAGAGATATCAATTGGATCTTTTGAATTTAAACAAAGCATGTATAGAAACCATTATACAAATGTTTTGTGGTATATCTTCAATGTTAGAAAATCACGTGGGCATATTTGTTCAGCCTCATAACTTTCACATGTCTGTATACATTTAATGTGTAGAATGTGTCATTACCCTTATGAAATTCCTTCATGGTTAATTAAATATATATATATGGGACCTTGACCTTCAACAACCTATAGCAGATCTTGACCTATTTTCATGCCACAATGAGGAGGCTAACAGCACCAGGCTGAGACCAATCTTTTGAAATTTGAACTTGGTGAAGTTGGTATAAGCTTCCTCTGAATCTGGCAAGGTCGGCAAAGTCAAAGCCAGGTCAAGTGAAGGCGATTTTCAAGGACATTGTCACCTAGTGTCCAATATGTGTAGTGGTACATCACACTATTATTTTAATGAAATATTGCCATTGGTCACTAGAAGTCACTGTTTTAGTCACTATTCAAAGGGAGCTTAGAAAATAAACAATGACTAGGAATGGAATGGAATGGAATTTTTGCACAACCCGGTCCTCCAAGGCTGTGAGTAGCCCTCCATTGGCTCTGTTTACAGTCTGTTGTTTAAAATTGTCCAACAGAGTTTCAGATCATTATGACTGAACTAAAAACGTGACCTGAGTGATCACTGTAGACATGATTGTTTGAGTGTATGTTCTCATCCAATGAGATCATTTATAGCCATTATTTTCTGGCTATTAAAGTGACCCACCAAAACTTAATTTGGACAACTTTAAAGTCACATCTCAGTTATGAAATTCAATAAAGAAGAAGACAATGAGAAATGTAGAAATTCTCCTACCCGGAAGTATGCAAAACTGCCTGAACGTTTTTAGTACAAGTAGTTGCATGTGCAGGATACAATGTACTTGACAATTGTGGTTTGCGTCGAAACGTTAATCAAATTGTAACTATTTGTAAGTAATATGTAGCCAAATCGGCAACATTCAATAATGACACAAAGATCGGTTTCCGGGGCACGGAGGAGAGGAGGAAAGGAGGGTGTATTTTTTTTAGTATTGGGACGCACCCCAGGTGTAAATTGGGGCCATTGGGTCTTTGAAAATAATAATGAAGTCAATTGCCACCTAGTGCCATGATGCCCTTCCCCCCTGCTTACACACAAAACCCGCCGCACACAGAGGCTGCATCTCCTCACAATTCTGAGGAGATTGTCATTGTTAGTATGTTTGTGAAAGTTGTTTGCGAAAGTTAAACGCTCTGTGGTACACTATAATGAATACATATTGTTTCAGCATTAAGCTAGCCAAGCTCTCGACTGTTACAATATAAATTTATCACCAGCTAACGTAACAAGGTTATAAGATACTTTTTTTTTTTAAAATTTTATATACAACTAATGAAAATAATATACCCTAGTTCATACATATTGTATCTCGTGGAAGATAATACTGACGTTATTCAAGGGAGATATCAGCACGATGTAACAAAACGCAACCTGCTGTGTTCCCCCGTTTCCCTCACTGAAATAGAGTTTCCCTTCAGTGCAGGCTCTGTTTTTTTTTAACAATCTCTGTTTGGCATCGCCCAGCTCATTCAGCTTCTATGTCATATAACAAAATCTACTTTTTAAAATTACTTTACTATGAAAAGAATCAAGAAGAATCAACAAAGTCAACAGAGGTAGCAAAGATTTAATAGCAAGCCAATCAGATTCAGAGGCTTTCTTGTCAATAAACAAGTATTCAACTTGTAGTTTTCAATCCCACTTAAGACCGGGCTGAGCTTTGGACTAGTACAGGTTAAAATGCATTGTGATTGTTTCTGTATTGTCTACTGACAAAAGGTTTTTGTATATTTTTCATCAGACCACGTTTCTGGTGGTCTAATGTTAGCTAGCTGTCTAGCCAAAATTCTATATATTTCAGGTGTTCCATTTCCCATGTTCCAATCACAAAGAATTGTGGATCTAGTGTTTAGATTTTAATCTCAAAGAGCACCAAATTGATACATTTAGCTGTTTAAATTTTCTTCCGGGGAGAAGAAACACTGGCCTAATGTAAGAGTTATGATTGAACAATTATTTTCACTATGAAGGAATTTCATAAGGATGGTGGCTTTCTGTACACATTAGCTACATGTCACAACAATTAAATTGTGAAAGTCTACAGATTCTACTAATATCCCCAAATTTATATCCTTGAAGACAAACCACAAGATTATTTTTAGATGCCCTGTATAGATGGCAGAATTAATATTTTTAAATTAATTTTCTGTGAGTTCTGTGAAATTCTCTCCAAAAATCATATTTTCATTTCCATCTTTGCCTGAAATAACACTCACATAAAGGGTACCAACCCCCATGATGGTGGTAATCTTTTGGCCTATTTGGGCCCCTCTATCTCTAGAACTATGCAGAATATCAAGACCAAAGTTCAGCTTTATTCATTTGGATGGACAATAATTGTGTGAAAATAATATGAGAACAATATGAGATATAAGCATGCAGAATCAGCAATTCCTCATTGAAATAGCTTGGTCTGACCCATTTCTTTTTTAAAGCTGAATAATCATGATGATCATGTTGATGATAGTAACAGTAATAATGATAGACTTGCACTTTACTATATTTTGTTTTTAGCTTAATTTTCTGTTTTGATATTGGTAGATTGGCCCCAACCCCTGAAATGAGAATAACACATCACCTGGGAGTGCAATTTAACCTTTGACCTCTGTTCTAGAGCAGGCAATGACAACAGTTTCAGGGTTAGTTTTTTAAATTTATATTATGTATGGAATCATTTCAGGTAGTTTCTAAAGGTGTGATGCTATAATAGTATTTCAGAGCAACGGTTTGCACGTCTGGTTGTTGAAGCCATTTGGTCTGGGCTGGACGTCCCCCCCATGTCCACAAACACAAGTTACCAGACCTGGGTTTAATACACATTTGAAATGGCTTTACTCTTTAGATGGTTGAATTTGAAGAAAAAAAACTGCAGAACCCTGACAATTTTAAGCTAAGCATGTTGCTGAAACATACAATCATATGAGAACCGTATGTGACCTAAATGTCACCTGGCTAATGGCTAAACATTATACAGGGTTACATAAAACATTCTTATGTAGGATGCTAGGCTACCTGTGACATACAACTCGATGTTGGAACATTGCTGCGTGCATTTGCTTTCATTCAGCCAGAAAGGCATAAGTGAGGTCAGTCACCAAGGTTGGGCGATTAGGTCTCGTTCGCAGTCTGCTTTCCAATTGATCCCAAAAGGTTTTCGATGGGGTTGAGGTCAGGGCTCTGTGCTGGTCAGTCAAGTTCTTCCATACCGATCTCAACAAACCATTTCTCTATGGACCTTTCTTGGTGCACGGGAGCATTGTTAGTCTGAAACAGGAAAGGGCATTCCTCAAAACTGTTGCCCCAATGTCAGAAGCACATTATCATCTAGAATGCCATTGCATGCTGTAGCATTAAGATTTGCCTTCACTAGAACTAAGGAACCTAGCCCGAACCATGAAAAACAGCCCCAGATCAAGGGGTGTCCGGTTACTTTTGGCTATATAGTGTATTTGGCATATCATGTTGCATAAGGTGTTATGTCGCCCTTTATGAAGCATGACATTTTCTTCTGTATGATTTATGAAGCCATTGTCACATTTATGAAGGCTATATGCTATATAAAGCCTTTATATGGAGACTTTATTTAAAGTGTGACCGAATATTGTTCTGAATATTGGTGATAATGCATTCCTTTCAATAGTTAGAATTTCTTGCTTTCTAAAAAAACATGTTTTCTTTACTCTGCCGCTAAGCGCAAAGGTTCTGTGCGTTGTTTCAGACTTGTTTTAGAAAATGTTTTTGGATAAATATTACTGGTTTTTTCCCCCTTTTTGTACCTTCAAGTCAGGCTTCTGAGTCCAGCAGTTAGCTGAACAGCAGTTAGCACTACCAAACAAATCTTTCCACAAACCTGAACTAGCAGAACAAGACGCACAGAAATGACTCAACACAGCACACGGGTTAGCATGGTGCAGTCTGCTTGGTACTGGCCCAGGGCAGAACCCCCTCCACTCCTCATAGGTATTTGGAGCTAAACTGAATAACTTCCAAGAAGTAAAAAATAAAATAAAATTTTAAAAAACGAATAATTTTATTCTTGGATTGCTCTGTTTATGGAAGTATTCCGCAGAACTGCCCACACCCTTATTTTATTAATTTATTGTCATTTTTAAATATATTTTTGTTTGTCGTTTTTCCCTTCCTGTTTGCTGTTTGTTTAATTTCCCTGGGTGTCAGGTTCTGAAAGGTGTGTGACAGCACAGATCTGAATGTGAAAGAGGGGGGGGAAAGCACAGGCGTTTTAATACTCGTATACCAAACTGCACTCCATGGTTACACAACCAGACAAAGCTGTGGTACAAATGAACCCCCTCCCCTTTTTAAGATCGTAGGAGACCATCACTTAATACACTGAAAATGTACAATAAAAAATACACATTCTACTGTAAATGCATAGTAACTGATTATCATAGTGCATTTACACTGCTTATGCAAACAAGAATACACAACGTATTTTTTGATAACTAGTTTAGCTAAATTAATTTACAATACTTTAATTTGTTAATTGCACCCTGGTAATGGCCCATACTGAAATATTGAAATAAAATGTTTTGGATAAGATAATGCAACATGTAACAATACTTGGTCAAGTATAAAAATGATTTCTGCTTTTTAAATAGCTGTTAAACACATATTTATGGTATATTCCAGTTTATTCCATTTCCAAAAGGGACTGTTGAACTGTTGTCAGAGATAAAAATGTTTTTTTTATTTTGTACATGTAATGTGTAGTCCCAAAGTGTTTCTTGGCTAGTATGGGTGTTTTTCTTAAAGGTTCCTACTGTTGTGGGAGGGAAGGATGTAAAGGAACAGAATACTCTTTCTTTATAAGTTAAGGGGTTCTAGCAATGATAGTTTAAACAAATTTGCCTTGGAGAGCTGTCCTGTGTTTTTACCACCTAATTACTGTCTTTTGTCCCATTTTCTGCCAAATTATATTTGATGTTATAGTTGTTAATTACTGGGGAGGGGGAAAACAAAAGATGTGCCGAGACCAAAACATGTTTCTTCTTTTTTCAGAAAATGTTTTAACTGAATGCTATGTAAATGTAATATAAAAGTTTGATTGTTTTGTTTACTTTCCAAATAATTGTGGTCTTTTCAGTTTTTTCTTCTTCTTTTGAACCAATTTCCATTTTCTAAGGGCTTTTTCAGGTTTATTGGACAGCACAGTGTCGAGTGACAGGAAGAATGGGCATGAAGAAAAAAGGAAGAGACATGTGACAAAGCCCACGCGGTCAGATTTGAACCGCTGACGTTGTTGCTCGCAATGAGCATGTGGATAGTGCTCTACAGGCTATGCCTCCGTTTTCCCAAATAGTAACAGGACTAGTATTTAAATACTTACTTTTTATGTTTTTTCCCCCTTTTATCCCAAATTTGGAATGCCCAGTTTTATTTATTAGCATTCATTGCTGCAGTTCGCAAGTAGGACTCACACATGCTTGAGCTTGGAAACCATGTGCAGCGGAACAGGCAGACTTATCATTAAGACCACCAGTTTGTCTCCACCACGTGACCTGCAGAACTTGGTTTATTTAATACTTTTTTAAATTATGTTTCAAAAACCTAAAAAAATAACTAAACTTAACTTATTTCTCAGTGGTTACCATTTGAACAAGCTTAACATTAGTGATGGACATAAATGATACTTTCTGCAAGTGGTTCACCACTGGAAAGGGAGGTTACTGTTTGTGTGATTGGTTTCCAGCCATCTGATTGGATCTAGCCAATATTATGTCACGGTCAATGGTTGAGTTGGCTGAAATAATCACCCCACCTACACAAGATTATGAACTCATTGACCATTGGATAATTATCAAAACTCATCCCCAGAAATTGGACTTATCTCACAGAGGGCTCTATTTTCCGGTGCATGGCGAATAGTTGCAATCAATTGCGCAGTGCACTGGGCGTGGCTACTGAATTTCGTTATTCTCGTGGTGTGCGGGTTGAAAATGGGCTGGGTAATGCTGAATATTTATCAGTAGGTTTGTTTCAGCTGGATTCAATCATATCCAACCAAACGACCTATTTTCAGTCCCTTTAAGAGCTGTGCGCTTTGCAACCCGGCATAGGCTATTGTCGAGGTGGGTGATATAATGGTAGAAATGTTACACCGGTAGAAATCCGGGCCATGACATGGATTTGACCATACCGTTTCTACCGTTTAGGCTACTTGCATATTTGAAAAATGTAAGCTACCACATAAAGCGGCGAAACGCGCACTGTCATTAAATGCACCAGAGAAGTAACGTGCATCTCCAATCAAAATGGACCTCCATGGATTAATTGAAGCTTTTAATGCAATACATTCCCCTTTATTGTCATTGTATAACTGTTCAAAGCTGCAAGAAAGTGAAATGTTAAAACAGCCTCGATAATACTATTTCTATTTTCTGTCCGTTGCTTCCCGAAACAATGAGTAACGTGAAATCTGCATTTTAAAAAAACGTTACCCACTACAGCTTCATCTTTGGAGCAATAATGCATTTTGATCAGAATTCCTAACTGCCCAGATAGCAAGGAAACATTGAATCAATGTTGAATTAACATAAGATGAAGCATTGATTCAATGTTGATTTCTGATGTTGATTCTGCGTCCAGGTGCTCATCGAGTTTACGTTGAATCAATGCATTGAAATAATGTTGAAACAATATTGATGTTAACAATGTAAATCAACGTAACTGATGTTAAATCAATTTATTATCAATGTAATCTATCATAGCTAATGATAATATAATTTTATAACTACATTTTACCGATTCTTGTCTCAAAGTAGTCAAAACCTACAAAAAAACAATCAAAATACTTTGAGTTAGGCTCCTAAAATAGATAACACATTGGCATAAATTTAAAAAATGCAAACACATTTTAAACCTCGATCTGCTGAATGGACACAATACATGCAATAGTAGTAGTTTCATGCTGAAAAACGAAAGTTGAAGTGAATTAAAAGCTAAACTCGTCTAAAAATAATGTTTGTTTACTGTTCACAATGTGGGTCGCGGTTTGAGCTGCCATGATGATGTGATTTCAAGTTCTTCCTAGTCGGGAGCTCGGGGTTGATTTCCCGAACCCTGATTTCCGACATGGAACTAGCTAATATTGTTGGTTAATATTGGCTTATAATAAAAAGTACGGTTCAAGTGAAATAGACGGCGATGATGCGCCTTTTGTCGTAATTTTTCGTGAAGTTGTAGTTCGCTATGTTGAACAGTCACGTCAATACGACTGGGCGTCGCACAATGACGCAAGGTAGAGAAGGAGGTTCGAATTATACAGTAGACGCTAGGGGTGCGTCCCAATAGTCTTCACTCCCCACCTCCATTCCTCAACTCCCCCACTACCACTCCTCTACTACCCAGAAGTATGTGGAGGAAGGGAGGGGAGGAGGGGAGTGAAGTAAAGGAGCCGTAAAGAAAATTGCGACAGCGAATCTGCTTCACCGTCATCAAAATAGCCGTTGACTATTGATGAAGTTGCCCTACCATAACTTTGACTGACGCCGAGCCCACAATGAGTCCCAGCGCCAGTCACAGATCTTATGCACGGCCAGCCCATTGGCTGCCTCCCGCTCTGCAAGGAACCTGGGGATGGTCCTGGATGACCAGCTGGACTTGGACATGGAGCACATCAGGGCAACAGCATGGTCTGCAGGTTCCTCTTGTACACCAGAAGGATTCGACCATACCTGACCACCTACTCGACCCAGCTTCTCGCCCAGACCATGGTTATTTCACGCCTGGCTTTCTCCTCCCAAAGTTTTCACACATCACCCCCCTGCTGAGGTCAGTCCACTGGCTGCCGGTCGCCGCCAGAATCAGGTTCAAAGTTTTGACCCTGGCTTACGCTGCAGCCAAAAGGACAAGCCCTTCCTACCTGCAGGACATAATACAACTTCGCTCTGCTCCTCACTCCTTTACGTTCTGCTCAAACACTGCCTGCTTTCCATCGTGGTCTGAAGACACACCTCTTCAGACTCTACCTTGACTGACTTACCAATCTAGTACCAGGACTGTTTTTCACTTGTTTCCTGTTCCTTAATTGTCCATTAGGGGGACTCTAATTTTATCCCCGTGTGTGCATCTGTCTTAACTTAACCAAGTTTCTCTGTTCCTTGTTCTCTCTTTTCTGTGCTGGAGTTCTTTTAAGAGCTTGATGGCATCAACATATCCAGCCTAATAAACTTTTAACTTGAATCTTGTCTCTTCAGTTATGTCCACACACAATTGTACCCATTTTTGGTGGTCAAACATATTGTTTTTCATTGTCTTCTCCTTATATTCCCATCAAATTTGATGTTTATTACATGTTCATTTGGTAAGTGAAATTTCATTGTCATGGATAGTGAAATATTTGCAGTCTAAAAGATTCGACCTAACGTTAAATTAATAAATGTCGTAAGTTAATTAACAGAGGCTAATCTGTAACGTTAGCAACATCTATTCTCACACACACACATGTTAATGTGATGGTTATATAAGACAAAAATGTTCTGGTTTCCCTCGAATTGTCCACCATCAATATGCTAATGAATTAAATGGAGGTGGCCATCAGGTATATTGTGATACAAACGTTCAAGAGAAATGGTAATGACTAAGTTCAACAACTGTAGGCTACATGATAATGACATGCACACGGGTGGGAGACGAGAGATTTACTGTTGTTCTTAGTTGATTTTATAGTTTATAATGTCTTGTTGCCATAGCTTACTGTGTACTATACTCAATGTTCATGACTATGGATAGCTGCTATGTTATGATAAGAAATTAGCTCTATCTGAACTGATGTCATTGATCTTCGGTATGCACTTATTGTGTGTCGCTTTGGATAAAAGCATCTGCCAAATGAATGTAATGTAAATAAAGTTTATTATTATTATTTTATGCAAACTTATGCACTTTTTGCCTTGTAAGTCGCTCTGTATAAGCGCATCTGCCAAATGAATACATGTCTGTATTGATACACTTCTGTAATGTGATGGACCCTCTCTAAATTAAATAAGCTAAATGTCCAGCTAATAAAAGCTTGAAGACGCTGAAGTTCAATATGTCGTGTCTGAGTGAATTGATTCAAAATTTATTTTACAGTGCATTGTGTACACTATATATTGATGTATTGTAACACTCATTTAAAATGGGTAGAAAATAATTTTTATATAATTACCAATAAAATTTCAGATCATGGGATGGACTACATTAACTTTTTTTTAAAAATTTAATACATATTTTTATACATACAGCTGACACCCTTGTCATTTTTATGTAGTTAAAGGAAATGCTTTCATCCCTACAAAGCTTCCCAGCTAGCCAAATATATGCGGCCCGCTGCTGGCCCGATTCCGCCATGCCGCATTCGTTTAATCGGCCGGACTCGGGTTTCTGTCAGAATGAATGACGCCCCAGAATCGGCCCGAGTACACTCGGCCGGAATAGGCAGCCGTAATCCAGCCGACACTGCCAGCACACAGCCATAGTCGACCCAGATGCCGACCGGAACAACCGGCATCTGGCCAGACATGAGCTAACACTGGCGCAGATGTGATCTGTTTTCATTTAGCCTGTTCCCTTGACAATCGGCGACATTCTGACAACGTAGTCTGGAGTTGGTTGCTTGAAAATAATAATAATAATAAGTCTGTAGCTTATTCTGGGGACATTTAAAATGAATGGCATGAAAATCAGTAGCAGCCAACGCTATATATGGCACTAGCCTAAATGTAAATATTAGGCTGGCCACGTTTTTGTTTCACCACAGAATTAGTAGCCTGTAGGCTACGTCAACTTAATTGGGATGGTAGGCTATTAGTACCGTTTTATTTTGAACTAAATACAGTGAACAGTAGTCATCATTTCAACACTTTATTTTTTTAAGTAAAGCGAAACATCCTCCATCGCATTGAATTCAGAAGTGTAAATGGCTTATCTACTGTTATGTCACCACCACGCCATTGAGTCAGGTTGTCTGCTGCTTCAAAGTTGTCGATTATTTTCCGTGGAGTTGAGCCTGTTACATCACAGTGGCGGCGTTCCTTATATAAAGAGAGAAAACGAAAACTTTGAACATCTCGACAGGTTGCAAGATGGACAGAGAAAGGACAAATACTAATGGTAATGTAATGTTGTAGATGTAGAAGACGAAGACGGGTAAGTAGAGCTAGTAGCTACTTAACTACGCCAATCAGATACTGCGGTCAAGCGATTACGACTTCGGAAAATGACGGTCAAGGTATCACGGTTTAAAATTTACGTACGCAAATACACAAGAGATTACTTCGGTAACGCCGTCACGTGCTGCGTTAGCTGGAAATGAGAGAAGCAGCGAGGATTGTACGATGCAGAATTTTACGGAAGCCGACGGGTATAAAACACGACATTTCGGAAAACACACTAACAAGTTATAAAACACAACGACATTTCAGAAAACACACCAACAATTTAGAAAACAATGGCTGTGTCCGAAATCGCTCACTCATTTAGAATCAGAATCAGAATCAGAATCAGAATCCCTTTATTCGCCAAGTATTTACATACAAGGAATTTACTGTGGTTTATTGGTGCGTACATAAACCAACATAAAACATAAAATAAAATAATATAATATAAAACATAAAACATAAAACAAAACACAAAAACAAGTAGTGCAAGTAGTAGTGCAAAGTTGCAACCAATATAATATGATATATGCAAGATAAAAATAAAAATAAAAAATATAGGTAAAAATAAAAATATAAATAAACAAAAAGTACAGTGGGAAGTAGGTAAGTGTAAAGTGTCTATGAGGCGGGATAGAGTCTGTGTCTGTGTCGGAGGGGGTCCCGGGCCTTGTTGATAAGGCTAACTGCAGAAGGAAAGAAACTGTTTTTATGGCGAGAGGTTTTGGTCCTGATGGACCGCAGCCTCCTGCCAGAGGGAAGTGTTACAAACAGACTATGACCGGGGTGAGAGGGGTCGGCCACAATCTTGCCTGCACGCCTCCGGGTCCTGGAGGCATACAGGTCCTGGAGAGATGGCAGGTTGCAGCCAATCACCCTCTCCGCAGAGCGGATGATACGCTGCAGTCTGCCCTTGTCCTTGGCAGTGGCAGCAGCGTACCAGATGGTGATGGAGAAGGTGAGGATGGTCTCGATGATGGCAGAGTAGAAGTGGACCATCATCGTCTTTGGCAGGTTGAACTTCTTCAGCTGCCGCAGGAAGAACAACCTCTGCTGGGCTTTTCCAGTGATGGAGCTGATGTTCAGCTCCCACTTGAGGTCCTGGGAGATGAAGGTTCCCAGGAAGCGGCAGGACTCCACAATGTCAACTGTGGAGTCTCTCAGGGAGATGGGGATGAGTGGGGCTGGGTTATTCCTGAAGTCCACCACTATCTCCACTGTCTTTGCAGCATTTAGCTCCAGGTTGTTCTGACTGCACCAGTCCGCCAGATGGTCGATCTCCCTCCTGTAGGCGGACTCATCCCCACCAGAGATGAGTCCGATGAGGGTGGTGTCGTCCGCGAACTTCAGGAGCTTGACAGACTGGTGACTGGAGGTGCAGTTGTTGGTGTACAGGGAGTATAGCACAGGGGAAATAACGCAGCCTTGGGGGGAACCGGTGCTGATGGTCCGGGAGTCAGAAATGTGTTTCCCCAGCCTCACGCGCTGCCTCCTGTCAGACAGGAAGTCTGTGATCCACCTGCAGGTGGAGTCAGGCACGCCCATGTGGAAGAGCTTGTCCTGTAGCAGAGATGGGATAATTGTGTTGAAGGCAGAGCTGAAGTCCACAAACAGGATCCTAGCATAGGTTCCTGCAGAGTCCAGGTGCTGGAGGATGAAGTGGAGGGCCAAGTTAACTGCATCGTCTACAGATCTGTTGGCTCTGTAGGCGAACTGCAGGGGGTCCAGGAGGGGGCCTGTGATGGATTTGAGGTGGGACAGCACAAGGCGCTCAAAGGACTTCATCACCACAGAGGTCAGGGCAACGGGTCTGTAGTCATTAAGTCCTGTGATCTTTGGCTTTTTAGGGACAGGGATGATAGTGGAGGACTTGAAGCAGTCAGGTACATGGCAAGTCTCCAGAGAGGTGTTAAAAATGTCTGTGAACACCGGAGCCAGCTGATCAGCACAGTGCTTCAGGGTAGATGGGGAGACAGAGTCCGGCCCTGCTGCTTTGCGGGGGTTAATTCTCTTGAACACCCTGTTCACATCTCTCTCCAGTAAGGACAGAGGTGTCGCTGAGGTGGGGGTGGTGGGCTGAAGCTGGTGGATGGTGTCACGGGGGATGGTGTCACGGGGGATGGTGTCAGGACTGTCCCATTGTCTTTCAAAGCGACAGTAGAACTCATTCAGGTCGTTGGCCAGGCGTGAGTTATTCATGGAGTGGGGGGTTTTTGCTTTGTAGTTTGTGATCTGTCTGAACCCCTTCCAGACAGAAGCAGAGTCATTGGCTGAGAACTGGTCTTGGAGTTTCTCTGAGTACAGTCGTTTAGCTGCTCGCACCTCCTTGCCAAACCTGTACTTTGCCTCTTTAAAAATGACTTTGTCCCCACTCCTAAATGCATCTTCCTTCTCTGACCTTAACTGTCTGAGTTTGGCTGTGAACCAGGGTTTGTCATTATTATAACTCACCCTGGTGCATGATGGTACACAGCTGTCCTCACAGAAGCTGATGTAAGAAGTCACAGCCTCTGTGTGCTCGTCCAGATTATTGGAAGCAGTCCTGAAAACATCCCAGTCAGTGCAGTCCAAACACGCCTGAAGATCCTCTACAGCTTCCCTGGTCCACTTCTTTGATGTCCTCACAACAGGTTTAGACAGCTTTAATTTCTGCCTGTATGCAGGAATCAGGTGGACCATGACGTGGTCAGAGTGTCCCAGTGCAGCGCGGGGGACGGCGTGGTAGGCACTGCTTACTGTGGTGTAACAGTGATCCAGAATGTTCTCCTCTCTGGTCGGGCATTTAATAAATTGTCTGTATTTGGGGAGTTCGTGGGTGAGATTTCCTTTGTTAAAATCACCGAGGACAATAACTAAAGAATCCGGGTTTGTCCGCTCTACACTCAATATCTGGTCGGCGAGCGTGCGCTCTGCCTCTTGCACGTTGGCCCGCGGTGGAATGTAAACACCGACCAGAATGAATGATACGAACTCACGGGGCGAATAAAAGGGTTTGCAATTAATAAAAAAAGATTCCAGATCAGGAGAACAGTGTTGTAGGATCACTGTCACGTCGTTACACCAACCACTGTTAGTGTAGAAACACAAACCTCCGCCTTTTGTTTTTCCGGAAAGTTCTGTGTCGCGATCCGCTCTGAAAAGTTGGAAGCCTGCCAGCTGTAGCGCGGAGTCCGGTATCGTTTCACACAGCCACGTCTCCGTGAAACACAAAA
This sequence comes from Ilyophis sp. 1 JC-2022, assembly GCA_022702515.1. Classification (NCBI taxonomy): domain Eukaryota; kingdom Metazoa; phylum Chordata; class Actinopteri; order Anguilliformes; family Synaphobranchidae; genus Ilyophis; species Ilyophis sp. 1 JC-2022. The sequence goes on from CM040394.1 coordinate 64,964,104, forward strand.
CAGAGGATGAAGAGAAGTCTCTGTTTCTCCCCAACAGTAGCTGAAGTTCATCCAGTTTGTTTCCCAGCGAACGCACGTTAGAGAGAAATATTCCAGGTAACGCTGTGCGATGTCCGCGTCGGCGGAGACGCACTAGCACCCCGGCTCGTCTTCCTCTCCTCCGGCGTTTCGCTGCATGAACAAAGGTGAGCACACCTTTGACTAGAATGTCCAGTAATTTCGCAGATGTGGCGATGAAAGTGGGAAATAAATCCGCAGGCATTGTAGCCCTGATGGTTATAAGCTCTTCTCTGTTGTACGAGCATACGGTATTATCACAAAACACTGAATTAACGAACAAAACAAGACAAATCCCTCCCTATACACTACTCGGGGAATCTACATTTCGCACAAGATAGGGTTGACTGGTGAAAGGAGGAGACATTCGGACACGAAATGAATGGCATGAAAATCAGTAGCAGCCAACGCTATATATGGCACTAGCCTAAATGTCAATATTAGGCTGGCCACGTTTTTGTTTCACCACAGAATTAGTAGCCTGTAGGAAAAATATTACCGCGATGGTTACTATATTGAAAGCCCTAGTGGTTAGTGGCTCAGGAGGTAGAGCGGGGCGTCCGCTGATCGCAGGGTTGGCGGTTCGATCCCCGGCTCCTCCTGTCCTTCGACCACATGTCGAAGTGTCCTTGGGCAAGAGCACTGAACCCAATGAGCAGGCTAGCACCTTGCATGCTGCCATTGGTGTGTGAATGGGTGAGTGAGAGGCCATTGTAAAGCGCTTTGGATAAAGGCGCTATATAAGTGTTACGATCCCCACGGGCCTAGGGGTGCATGGGGTAGGTAACTGGATATTATTTATACCGGGTGATGTAAAATATGATGAACAAGTAATAACAATATATAAAACAGACCAGATAGCAAACTCAGTGCACAAGTTTTTACTGTGGTAAAGAAATATATACAAAGAGTGCAACACTAAATACATAACACACAAACCAGACTCACACAACCAGGCTCAAGGGACGCTGGATGTTGCCAAAAGAACACCCAAAACGAAACTAGCTAACACAGAGAGTAGTAACTTATCTAGTGTATGAAGTACACAAAACAAAAGCCTAACTACTCTAACTAGCAGACCAGAAAAATACAGTGGTTGGCAATCACCCCCTAAGGACTAGTGGTTCTATACATAAACACTCTACGGGCATATGTATAGGAGCCCCCAGTCTTACCTGTCCAAAGACCTGCAAGTGTACATAAACCAGAACACATTCAAACACAACTATGGTAGACAAACTTGGGATTTACAACACACCAACACACACACTTGACCCCAAAAACCACACTCCCGCTATGGGAAAACAGTCCAGTTTATGTAGCAGAGGTGGCGGGTTCTGATTGGATGATTGGATGATGACAGAGGGCTTGGATAGATGACAGCGGGACTTGATTGCTGATTGACAGGCGGCACAGCGAATGAAGGTGGTGGCAGGCGAAGGCAGGGAAGTCCACAAAAGAATGACACAGGCACGTAACAATAAGTTAAAGGCGCCATTTACCATTTTATAAAATCAAAAAGGTTGTTCAAACAAACAGTAGTACCATATAATAAGTGTATTCCAGTTTATGCCTCGTGAATATCTGAAAAATGTACTGTGGGCATGTTTAATAATTGATCATCAAAATTGGTACTGTTGGCTATGTGAAGGGGGAAACTGACGGGTATCATATTGGAAGCCCTATTATTGATCCAATCAAAAGGTTTGTTCAAATGAACACGATTGCCTTATAAAAGGTATGTTATAGTATATGTCTAGTGAGTATCAGAAGAATTTACTTTGGGGATTTTAAATAATTAAGCATCAAAGTTGGTACTGTGCTATGTGACGGAGGAAAACTGCGATGGCTACCATATTGGAAGTTTTTTAACTTGATCAATTCAAAAATGTTGTTCAAATGAACAGTATTATCATATTATAAGTGTAGTCCGGTGTATGCCGAGTGAATATAAGAATATTTTAATGTGGGGATTTTTAATAATTAAGCATCAAAGTTGGTACTGTTGGCTATGTGAAGGGGGAAACTGTGATGTGTACCATATTGGAAGCCCTAGTATTGATCAAATCAAAAAGTTTGTTCAAACTAACACTAGTACCATATAATAAGTGTAGTCCAGTGTATGCCGAGTGAAAATAAGAATATTTTATATAATGTGGGTATTGTTAATAATTAAGCATCAAATTGGTACTGTTGGCTATGTGAAGGAGTAAATATTGTAAGTCCTATAACTTGATCAAATCAAAAAGGTTTTTCAAACGAACACTAGTACCATATAATAAGTGTATTCCAGTGTATGCCTAGTGAATATCAGAATATTTTACTGTGGGGATTTTTAAATAATTAAGCATCAAATTTGTTACTGTTGGCTATGTGAAGGGGGAAACCGTGATGGGTACCATATTGGAAGCCCCTATTATTGATCAAATCAAAAGGTTTGTTCAAATAAACACTAGTGCCATATAAAAGGTATTTTATCGTCTATGAATAGTGAGTATTAGAATATTTTACTGTGGGGATTTTTAATAATTAAGCATCAAAGTTGGTACTGTGCTATGTGAAGGCAGAAAACTGCGATAGCTACCATATTGGAAGCCCTATAACTTGATAAAATCAAAAAGCTTGTTCAAACTAACACTAGTACCATATAATAAGTGTAGTCCAGTGTATGCCGAGTGAATATAAGAATATTTTATCTAAATATTGAACAGTATTAGCATATAATAGGTGTATTCCAGTGTATGCCTAGTGAATATCAGAAGTATTTTACATAATGTGGGGATTTTTAATAATTAAGCATCAAATTTGGGACTGTTTGCTATGTGACTTGGGAAAACCGCGATGTGTACCACATTGGAAGTCCTATAACTTGATAAAATCAAAAAGCTTGTTCAAACTAACAATAGTACCATATAATAAGTGTATTCAAGTGTATGCCTTGTGAATATAAGATAATTTTAATTTGGGTATTTTTAATAATTAAGCATCAAAGTTGGTACTGTTTGCTTTGTGAAGGTGGGAAACCGCAATGGCTACGATATTGGAAGCCCTATTATTGATCAAATCAAAAAGTTTGTTCAAATGAACACGAGTGCCATATAACAGGTATGTTATAGTCTCTGTATAGTGAGTATCAGAATATTTTACGATGGGGATTTTTTATAATTAAGCATCAAATTAGTACTGTTTGCTATTTGAAGGGGGGAAACCGCAATGGCTACGATATTGGAAGCCAAAATCAAAAAGGTTGTTCCAACTAACAATAGTACCAGATAAGAAGTGTATTCCAGTAAATGTCTAGTGAATATAAGAATATTTTATATAATGTGGGGATTTTTTATAATTAAGCATCAAATTTGGTCCTGTTTTCTATGTGAAGGAGGAAAACCGTGATGGTTACCATATTGGAAGCCCTATTATTGATCAAATCAAAACGTTTGTTCATATGAACACTAGTGCCATATAATGCCATATAACAGGCATGTTATCGTCTATGTATAGTGAGTATGTGAATATTTTTCTGTGGGGATTTTTAATAATGAAGCATCAAAGTTGGTACTGTTTGCTATGTGAAGGGGGAAACCGTAACGTGTATCACATTGGAAGTCATATAACTTGATAAAATCAAAAAGCTTGTTCAAACTAACAATAGTACCATATAATAAGTGTATTCAAGTGTATGCCTTGTGAATATAAGAATATTTTAATTTGGGTATTTTTAATAATTAAGCATCAAAGTTGGTACTGTTTGCTTTGTGAAGGGGGAAACCGCAATGGCTACGATATTGGAAGCCAAAATCAAAAAGATTGTTCCAACTAACAATAGTACCAGATAAGAAGTGTATTCCAGTAAATGTCTAGTGAATATAAGAATATTTTATATAATGTGGGGATTTTTTATAATTAAGCATCAAATTTGGTCCTGTTTTCTATGTGAAGGGGGAAAACCGTGATGGTTACCATATTGGAAGCCCTATTATTGATCAAATCAAAAAGTTTGTTCATATGAACACTAGTGCCATATAATGCCATATAACAGGCATGTTATTGTCTATGTATAGTGAGTATGTGAATATTTTTCTGTGGGGATTTTTAATAATGAAGCATCAAAGTTGGTACTGTTTGCTATGTGAAGGGGGAAACCGTAACGTGTACCACATTGGAAGTCATATAACTTGATAAAATCAAAAAGCTTGTTCAAACTAACAATAGTACCACATAATAAGTGTATTCAAGTGTATGCCTTGTTGTTACGCCCCCTCTGGTGGTCTGAGAGGCCACCGGCGTAACACATGACAGTGAGTGTGTGAATGAGGAGGCAGTGACAATCAAATTACTGCTAAACAATAATTTATTAACATAAAGCACGGGACAACAGGGCAGAGACACAACACATACCCAACCCCCTGAACTATGCAGCGACTACTAAAAAGAAAGCCCCAAGAAAAGAACTAAAGCTAAACCTATTAACCAAAACAACCCCAGGACTAACCCCCTAGACTAACCCCCTTGGCAGGCGACCAGCGCCTCAAATACATGGGTTAGTGTCGCCGCTCTAACTGATGTACTAATACAGGGAGTCACCTACGTGTGGTGAAGGACACAATGTATACCTGCAGGTATCTACACAAGTTCCCTACCTCTCTAACCCTGCGCCCGGCTAAATGAGGAAAAAGACAAAAAGTTATCAAAAAGTCAACATAAAGGCTGGTAAACTAAAACAAGACAAAAACGATTCAAAGTAAGACTACGTAACTAATCAAAAAAGCGTAACACAACAAAAAGGTCTGAGACCTGCCACGTCTCTCTCTAGGACCAAACAAAAGAGCTTAAATAGGGTGTGTGGTGCAAGCTGTGGTTGATTGGTTGATTGGATCCCAGCTGCAGGCTGATTAACTGAACAAGGCATGCACGGACAGGAGGGATCTACTGAGAGAGGACAAAGGTGATTTACTAAATGAAACCAGGAGGGGAAAACAAACACAAATAACACAACTACACAGGTCTAGCAGAAAAGACCCCCACCGCCCGTAACACTTGTGAATATAAGAATATTTTAATTTGGGTATTTTTAATAATTAAGCATCAAAGTTGGTACTGTTTGCTTTGTGAAGGGGGGAAACCGCGATAGTTACCATTTTGGAAGCCCTATTATTGATCAAATCAAAAAGTTTGTTCAAATGAACACGAGTGCCATATAACAGGTATGTTATAGTCTCTGTATAGTGAGTATCAGAATATTTTACAATGGGGATTTTTAATAATTAAGCATCAAATTAGTACTGTTTGCTATTTGAAGGAGGGAAACCGCAATGGCTACGATATTGGAAGACAAAATCAAAAAGGTTGTTCCAACTAACAATAGTACCAGATAAGAAGTGTATTCCAGTAAATGCCTAGTGAATATAAGAATATTTTATATAATGTGGGGATTTTTTATAATTAAGCATCAAATTTGGTCCTGTTTTCTATGTGAAGGGGGAAAACCGTGATGGTTACCATATTGGAAGCCCTATTATTGATCAAATCAAAAAGTTTGTTCATATGAACACTAGTGCCATATAATGCCATATAACAGGCATGTTATCGTCTATGTATAGTGAGTATGTGAATATTTTTCTGTGGGGATTTTTAATAATGAAGCATCAAAGTTGGTACTGTTTGCTATGTGAAGGGGGAAACCGTAACGTGTACCATATTGGAAGCCCTATTATTTGATAAAATCTAAAAGTTTGTTCAAATGAACAGTATTACCATTTAATAGTTGTATTCCAGTGTATACGTAGTGTATTTTAGAAAATTTTACTCTGGGGATTTCTAATAATTAAGCATCAAAGTTGGTACTGTTGGCTATGTGAATGGGGAAACCGTGATGGTTACCATATGGGAAGCCCTATTGTTGTGGCTAAGCCTAGTGCTTTAAGCCACTGAGGCGCTGCTGCACTGGTTGACCTAATTGACGCACTATACACGGTACCGATTGTAAACAAAGGTAGCGTCACACGATACAACATGCTGTGCGTACACTTGGTCCATTTATTGTTCGTCGGCATGTAATCCGGTTAATCCATTGAACAAACAAACGCTACACAAGTGTGTACATGTAGGCTGTGGATATGTGGTCAAAAACTGTTTGCCCTCCGTGCAGCAACACCTAACCAACAACAGGTGAGGTCCTACCTAAATGCAACCTGTTCCCATTAAAGTGGGAGGAGCAACCCCTTGACCCAATTAACCTCACTAGGAGGAGTAACACACTGTCCCATATAGGTGACCCTGGATTTGGCTCTTACAACACCGTCCCCTAATTGTTAAAGGCGTCAGACAACAATTCAATACAAGCAGAGGCCAAATTCGCAATCCAACCATGAAAGCACATTAATCCACCTCTTGTAACAAACACACCTTCGTTATGGGTCTTTTCACAACATTAGATTTGGTTTGCAGAGTGACGGAACGCACCAGACCACTTCTATCTGGGAAAACCTCCAGCACTTTGCCAAGAGGCCAGGACCCTCGTGAAGCTGCAGGATCCATGATCACCACCACATCTCCAATCTTCAGACTTCTTCTTCTTTGATTCCACTTCTGCCTCTCCTGCAGCAGCGGTAAATATTCCTGGATCCATCGCTTCCAAAATAAATCTGAAAGGTATTGCACCTGTCTCCAACGTCGCTTCACGTAGATGTCAGATGAGTCAAACAGCCCAGGCGGCATGGCTGGCTTGCCCTTTAACAGGAGCAGATGGTTCGGTGTCAAAGGTTCCAAGTCGTTCGGATCATCAGACAGTTTAGTGAGCGGACGATCATTAAGAATGGATTCCACCTCACACACAATCGTGTGGAGCCCGTCATCATCCACCACTTGCTGGTGCAGGACTGAGCTGAGAATGCGTCGCACAGAACGTATCAGGCGTTCCCATGCTCCGCCATGGTGGGAGCCCCCTGGTGGATTGAACTGCCATTCGATGGATACTGGAGTAAGAGCTTGTTGGATGCGATCTTTATCCATCTTGGAGAGAGCCTCCCTCAGCTCCCTTTCTGCACCATGGAAATTGGTTCCATTGTCCGACTTCATGAGGACTACTTGACCTCTTCTACTTATGAACCTACGCAGAGCATTTATACAGGCGTCAGTCTCCAAAGAGCTTGCCACCTCCAAATGGACTGCTCTAGTGACCAAGCAAGTAAAGATCACTCCATATCGCTTGTAGATGGTTCTGCCCTTCTTCACCTCCAGAGGCCCGAAATAATCGACCCGACGTTCGTAAATGGAGGGAGATCTGGGACGATTCGTTCCTTCGGAAGATCAGCCATCTTTTGCTCTACAAACCTTCCATGATGTCGACAACAGAAACTGCATTTGGAAATCACACTCCTCACAGCTGAATTGGCACATGTAATCCAAAACTTCCTCCTCACTGCTGACAATGTGTGGCTTCGACCACTATGACCCAATAGCTGGTGAGTATCTTTGAGAATGAGCCTGGAAATGTACTGATCCTTAGAGAGGATGAGTGGATGTTTTGTCTCTAAGGGCATAGCTCCTTTGTTTAATTTCCCCCGACTCTCAGGAGTCCGTCCTCCATGACTGGATCCAGCTTGTAGATGGAACTTTGTCTGTTGACCATTCTTTTAGACAGCAAAGAGGAAATCTCATCTTGAAACATTTGCTTCTGAGAATAACGAACAATGGCCACCTCAGCCTCTGACATATCACTTGGTGTCAAGGGTTTTGTCCTCTGCGTCCTTATGGCCTTTTGCCTGGCTTTGTCCTCTTGTGCATCTTCAGAGGCCTTCCTCCTGCGACTGAGCTCTAACAAGACGGCTTTCAACCTGAGGAACCAGGCTACTGACACCTTGAGCTTTCTCCAGTCTGAGAAGTATGTCAGAAGACGATCAGTGGCGCTGGATGGCTCACTACAAGTGGCGTTTACCAAGACATCCTTCTTGACCTCCGGATCATCTGACGTCACTTTGATTTTACTGTCGGAGCTAGCTGGCCACTCTTCCTCAGCACTCCAAAGAAACTTAGGGCCTTCGAGCCAACTGCGATCCTTTAAAAAGTCTGGCGCTCTTATTCCTCTGGATGCAATGTTGGCTGGGTTCTCCTTCGTCCCCACGTGCCTCCACTGTGAAGGGTTCAAAATCTCTCTGATGGCAGTGACACGATTTGCCACGAATGTATGGAAGCGTTTATCTTCATTCTTGATGTACTTTAAAACCGACGTACTATCGGTCCAGAAGAACGATGTGTCAAGGTTAACTTCAAGCTCTGCTCTTAGCATTACATCCACTCTTGCCGCTAGGACGGCAGCTGATAGCTCCAGCCGTGGAACAGTCACAGTCTTCAAGGGCGTGACCCTGGCCTTTCCCAACAGAAAAGCAACGTGAACTTCACTTCTGTCATTTTGAAGCCTAAGGTAAGTTACAATCCCGTAACCTTCTGTGCTGGCATCAGCAAAGTGATGCAATTGGCTGTGCAGAGGCTCACCGAAGTCCTTTGGTTTCACACATCGGTCCACCTTGAATGACGACAGCACCTCGATATCCTTCAGCCACCGTTTCCACTGATTTTCAATATCAGGTGGCAATGCCTCGTCCCAGCCCTGGCCTCTCCTGCACAGCTCCTGTTGCATCATCTTGGCGGACAGAGTAACTGGTGCCAACATACCTAAAGGATCATACACAGAGCTAGCTGTGGACAACATTCCACGCCTGGTAAGAGGCTGCTCTTTCACCTCCATCTTGAACTTGAAGACATCTGATTCGACACACCAGAGGAGGCCCAAAGCTCGTTCGATGGGAAGCTTATCTCTGTCCAGATCAAGTTCCTTTAGATCCTTGGCCAACTGGTTGTCGGCAATGGTCTGTAAAACTGCTCGACTGTTGCTGACCCACTTCTCTAGAATGAAGCCACCTCTCTTACAGAGAGCGCTAAGATCCTGAACCATTTGGATAGCCTCCTTTTCCGAGCCCAAGCTCATTAGGCAATCGTCCACATAAAAATGATGCTTCACCGCTTGAACAGTCTCAGCAGAGAAATCTGACATGTTGTCTTCCGCAGTTTTCCTCAGTGCATAACAAGCACAACTAGGCGACGACACAGCCCCAAACAGATGCACAGTCATTCTGTAGACGCTGACGTCTCTGCTGAAGTCTCCTTCTGGCCACCAAATAAATCGAAGAACATCTCTATCTTGCTCCACGACCTTCACCTGATGGTACATCGCCTGCACATCGCCCATAAATGCGACGGGCTCCTGCCTGAACCGAAGCAGGACTCCAAGTAGTGAGCTGTTGAGGTTGGGGCCTTGCAGTAGTTCTTTATTTAGAGATATCCCTTGATATGTGGAGCTACAATCGAACACCACACGTAGAGAAGCCTTTTTTGGATGGAAAACTCCATGATGTGGGATGTACCACATTTTTCCATTGCAGACCAACTTCTCCTGAGGTACCTGTTCTGCATACCCCTTGTCAATAACTCCTTTCATGTAACTGGAGTATTCCTGATGAAACTGTGGATCATTGACAAACCTCCTCTTCAATCCCAGCATCCTTTGCTTGGCCATTGGAAAGTTATTTGGCAGGACAACATCAGGATTCTTGAAGGGCAGCTTCAAACAATACCTTCCTTCTTGTAGTGTTGAAGAGCTCCTCATAATCTCTAGAAACCTTAGATCTTCTCTAGACGCCTGCTTTTCCTCCACCGGCACTTCATTGAAGTCGTGTTCATACTGATTCTTCAGCATAAGCTCCAGGTTAGAAACAGAGATTCTATTCACCATAGCAGAACAAAGTGCTGTATCACGGTTGCTGACATTCCCAATTCCATTCAGAGGACCATTGATGAGCCATCCCAATACTGTCCTTACAGCGTACGGGCCATCTCCTTGGCTGTTGACAGTTTCCCAAGGCTCCAATAACCTGGGAGCGTTACTTCCAATTAACATCTCAACATTAGCCTTTATGCTGGGAATGGGAATTTTTGATAGATAAGGCCATTTTTTTACGTCTGCCGCCACTACAACATTATCCGTGGTTACCGGCATCTTCCTCTGTGTGAGAGTTTCTGGGAGAGGATAGAAGTTATTTTCATTCAAAGCGGACACCTCCAGCCCAGCTACGGAGTAAGCAGAAACAACCTTTTCCTGCCCCATGGTTGTTAAAAGGAAATTAGTTCTTTTCCCTGCCATGTTCAATTTCTGCATGAGGTCTTCTGAACAGAAAGTGGCCGAGCTTCCTGGATCTAAAAACGCATAGGTCTGTATAACTTTACTTCCCCTTGTGGCTTTGACCTGCACTGGAACGATGGAAAGAATACAACGGTCTTTTCCGTCCCCTGTTTGACCACATGTCTGAGAAGAAGACGTCACTACTGCTGGTGGAGGGGCTGATGATGCTCCTACTGCTGATTCCTCATTAGTCTTGTTGATATGAAGCACAGTGGGATGTCGCTGTTCACAGACTGCACAGACCAAGCGTTTACTGCAGTCGCGGCTTAAATGTCCAGCGCCTAAGCATCCAAAACAAATGCCCTTCTCCTTTAAAAGGCTGATTTTATCTTTGTGCCGTTTACCTTTGAATTGTTGGCATTTTTCTAGAGGATGAGCACGTGAACAGCAGTGGCAGGCCTGTTGCTCTAAGTTACTGGTAGGTGGCTCGTCTTCACCGGAATCTTCCTGTGTTACAGTAGTGGCAAAGCTACTGCCTTTGTACTTTGACTGTGTTGGCTGTATAGTAAACTTGTTATAAGGCCTAATGCCAACTGCATTTGATGTTGCACCGTCAATATCACCAAAGATGGGGTCAGACAGCATTTTCACATGCTTCTCCATAAACCTGACCAGGTGCTTGAAATGAGCTCTTTCATGGGAACTTTCCATTATGTCATAAGCCTTATTTCTCCACCTCTCTCGGAGTTTATACGGTAGCTTTGAAATGACCATCCTCATGTTGGTTGGCAAATCCAACTCCTGCATGTACTGAAGTTCTTCCATCACATTGCAACATCCCCTTAAGAACAAAGCATAAGCCTGCAGGGCTTTGGCATCCTCAGCTTTTATCATTGGCCAAGCTAATGCCTTTGATATATAAGCAGTGGCAATCCTGTATTTGTTTCCAAAGTGTTCCTCAAGAAGGCGCTTTGCCTGGCTGTAGCCCCGTTCAGGAGCCATATGCTGACAGCTTCGAATCAATTCCCTTGGCTGTCCTCTGGTAAACTGCTCCAGATAGTATAGACAATCCGCTTGGCTAGCTTTGTCCTCCACAAGTTGTTCAAATGCTCTGATAAAGGCTTGATACTGTAATGGGTCTCCTTCAAACGCAGGAATGTCTCGTGTGGGCAGAGACAGCAGCCTCTGCTGGTGGACAAGAGAGGCTGTGATTTCATTTTGTTTATGCATGATGGCAACAATATTGTCAGGTGGTAGGCCTAGGCCTACTGGTTCGTTTTGAATTTGTTGATACTGTCCATTGCTTTGATTTGGCCACGCAGTCCTAATTGGTGGCGCTTGTGGTGTTTCCAAAGGTTTATATACTCCAGTTGCTTGTTCCATTGGAAATGAGACATTTTGCTTTGGCCTACAATCCATTGCTGATGGTTGGAATGGCAGTGACCAATCCCTTTGCTGTGAGGTCTGTGCAGCAGACCATTCCTTGGCCATAGGGTTAAGTGTGTTACCAGATGTCATTCTCCTCTGTTCCCTTTCACAATATGAGTTCATACAATTTGATGAGACTTGAGAGGCAACCTTTCCACCTGCTTCCAAGATATTAAGCTTGGCAGTAGTTGCTGCGAGCTCCGTTTCCAATTCCAGCTGTTGCTTTTTCCTCTTTAATTGTTGCTCCTGCACCTCCAGTTTGTGTAGCTCCTTTAAGGCTGTCATGCGTGTGAGAAGTGCAGCTTTTTTTGCTGCTGCTTTAGTTACTGAAGAAGTGGTGCTTGACTTGTGACTGATGTTACTTTGATTTGAGGGATTACCAATATTAGACACACTGTCATCTGGATTAATTTCATCTTTGTCATTATAACATTCACCTTTTTCAATATTTTTATCAGACCCATGTTGTACCTTGTTTTTCAACCACACTTGTATTTTTCTTATAAAGTCATCATTGAACAACATTTTTGCTTGAAACCATATTTCATTTCTCTCATGTTCCTCTGGTGGCAATAAAGACATTGTCATGGGTAGTGGCTGTCTCTTTTTGTTTTCTACCTTTGTTTTTCGTTTGGCGTCGTTTGAAGCTCTATCGGATTTTTTCTTCCGCCGTCCCGGTGTTTGGATCTCTCCAGGTCATTATCGCCTACACCTGGGTCTGGTTTCCGTCGGCTATAAATAGAGCTTGACTTCCGCTTTCCGGTGCTTCTATATTGACGTTGCAGTAGGTAGAAAGCCGTATAGGGTTTATTAAAAAGAATAAAGAAAAGAAAGAAAACAAAGAGCTGTAGTTACAGGCTTGCTATTGTGGTTATTTCTTTTCAGTTCTCGACCTCTGAGATACGCAGATCAATTAGTGCGTGAGGTCATTTCTTTGGTTGTTAGTTTCTCGCTGTTTTAGCGATTATCCGCCTCCGTTTGAGGTTGTTTTGATTTAGCCTTGTGCTAGGAAGTTTTGTTTCCGCTTTTGTTTTCCCATTTTACTAGTGCGGTGTAATTCCGCTTCTGTGGCGTATCTACTCTAGATACGCTTTCTGTATCCTTATCTTTCGCGTTTGGTTCTCTATTTTCTAAACCCAAACCTGACAGAATATAGAAGCCTTACAAACATGGAGCAATCAGCGTTAGATAAGGATGATGAACAAACACAAGCCAGTCAGGGTGCTACGGGGGTTACAGTGGAGCAAGCACTTCTCTCCATGCAAATTCAGCAGGGTCAGCTGTGGGAACAGTTGCGTAGCCAGGGAGAGTGCCTCCAACGCTTGACAGAGAGCCTGCATAGACTTTCTGTGGCAAATAACCCTCCTCCAGTTGCACAAGCACTCACACCTCCCATAGCCGCTCCACGTACTATAAAGGAGCCCAAATTACAGTTACCGGATCGCTATGGTGGGGAATCAGGAAAATGCAGACCATTTCTGACTCAGTGTCTGATATTTTTTCAGGCACAACCCTCTCGTTTTACCACACCTGAATCCAGGGTAGCATTTATTTTATCGCTATTAAATGGCCAGGCTCTTGCATGGGCAGACCCTCTCATTCGAGCCAATGCACCTACCATTCGTGATCCAGTTAAACTGATGGACGAGATGCAACTGGTTTTCGATCACGAGGTTTCAGGAGAGGAGGCGGCAAGGAGACTCACCAGCTTACGCCAAGGCACTAAAACCGTAGCTGAGTTCTCCATCATTTTTCGAGCGCTAGCCGGGGAGACGGGATGGCCAGACGGTCCGTTAAAATCCCTCTTCCTTCAAGCATTATCTAATTCCATCAAGGATGCGTTGGCTATGCTAGAACCACCAGCGACACTTAATAAATTAATAACGTCTGCTATACGTCTCGATAACCGGATCAGAGAACGTGAACGTGAATGTGCGATTAAAGAGCAGTCGCCCCGTTTAAGATCCGTGTTAAGAGACATTCCGCCTACTGTGCCCACATACCTCTCCGTTGATCAGGAAGAGCCTATGCAGGTGGATGGCTCCTCCCTCCATCAAAATAAGAGAGCGAGACCGCAGAGGTACTGGTGCCAGCATTGTAAGCGTAGCGGCCATACTAAGGATCGATGCTATAAGTTGGTGGGAAACGAGGGGTCTCACTAGGGAGGTCGGGGTCCCTAGTGAGACAGGATTGTATTAACTCCCGGACCCTCATACCTGTCCGACTGGTTTGGGAGGGGCGTTCGGCAAACGTTACAGCTTTTATTGATTCAGGGGCCGTGGAGTCTTTTATTGACGCTAAATGGGCTAGGAAGTTACAAATCCCTACCAATTCCTTAATTAGCCCTCGCCAAGTTACTGCCCTGGATGGTCGTCCTTTGGGTTCTGGGCTCATTAAACTAAAAACGAATCCAATTGAGATGCGCATTCCTCTCCAGGGGCACTCGGAGATAATAGAATTTTTTTTAATAAACTCTCCGTCGTATCCTTTGGTACTGGGACATTCGTGGTTGGGGCTACATAACCCGCTTATCTGTTGGGGTAGGAATATTAATCCTATTCGTCAGTGGGGTCCCCACTGTTTATCGCATTGTTATCCTGCTGTTTACTCTGTTCCAAACGCTACTGGTGATCTGTCCGAACTTAATTCCGAGAGTGATTCGGATGAGGCAGATTCCTATCCGGACCGAGACACTTCCTCCTTCCTCACGGGGAGCGGTGAAGAGAGTCTGTCTTGGGATCCCTTTGCGGAGGGGCTTCTCACAGAGGAGGACGAACATTCCACCTCCGATTTCGAGTGGGATAACTCGTCTGACAGATCCGCCGGTACTCCGGAGGTGGTAGGGGCGCTTGAGTCGAATCTACCCGCGGGGGTACCTATTGAATATTCAGACCTCGCAGAGGTTTTTAGTAAACAGCGTGCTGCCAAATTACCATCACACAGACCATACGATTGTGCCATTGAGCTGTACCCTGGTACTGTGCCTCCCAGAGGCTCTTTGTACTCCTTGTCAGCCCCAGAGAGCACTGCTATGAAGCAGTACATTGAGGAGTCCTTAGCCAATGGGTTTATCACGCCGTCCACGTCACCAGCCGGTGCGGGGTTTTTCTTTGTTAAAAAGAAAGACGGAGGGCTAAGACCCTGTATAGATTACCGGGGCCTCAATGCTATTACCATTAAGAACAGGTATCCTCTTCCCCTCATGAATTCTGCATTTGAGCGTTTACAGGGGGCGTCGGTTTTTAGTAAACTCGACCTACGTAGCGCATACAATCTCGTGCGCATTCGTGAGGGGGATGAGTGGAAGACCGCGTTTAACACGCATCACGGACACTACGAATACCGGGTGATGCCGTTCGGCCTCACTAGCGCCCCCTCTGTTTTTCAGGCGCTAGTGAACGATGTCTTGAGAGAGATGCTGGAGAAATTCGTCTTCGTTTACTTAGACGATATTTTAATTTTTTCTCCGGATCTTCCCTCTCACATCAGACACGTTAGACAGGTGTTGGAAGCACTTCTTAAGGCCCAACTATTTGTTAAGGTTGAGAAGTGTTCTTTCCACACCAGTTCCGTCTCCTTTTTAGGCTTTATTGTTGCTGACGGTAAAGTCCTGATGGATCCTAATAAAGTTGCAGCGGTTAAGAATTGGCCCACCCCTACGTCGGTAAAGCAGGTGCAGCGCTTTTTGGGTTTCGCTAATTTTTATAGGAGATTTATCCGCAATTTTAGCTCAGTAGCGGCTCCTATCATAGCCCTCACAAAAAAAAAAGCATTTCCCGCCCGGTTTCAGTGGAACTCCAGGGCAGAAACCGCTTTTACTGAACTAAAAAGGAGGTTCTGCTGCGAGCCCATTCTTGCTACTCCCAATCCCTCCCTTCCCTTTGTGGTGGAGGTTGACGCTTCGGAGCTGGGGGTTGGGGCCATTCTGTCTCAGCATTCTCCGGTGGACCGCAAGCTTCACCCATGTGCATATTTTTCTCGTAGCCTTACACCTGCCGAGAGAAACTACGACATTGGTGATCTTGAACTGTTGGCGGTCAAATTGGCGCTGGAGGAGTGGCGTCATTGGTTGGAAGGAGCTGAGCATCCCTTTACAGTCTGGACTGACCATAAGAATTTGCAGTACATTCAACAGGCCAAAACGCGCAATTCGCGACAAGCCCGTTGGGCCTTATTTTTTACCAGATTTAATTTTATCCTTACCTATCGTCCCGGGTCAAAAAATATTAAGCCTGATGCGTTATCACGCATTTATGACCGGTCGGATAAGGAGTCACGTCCCAGATCTGTCGTTCCCAGTTCTAGTATTGTGGCCCCTGTTATGTGGGCCATTGAGGCGGCTGTGCAGAAGGTCCTGCGTTCTGATTCCGGCCCAGGAGGGGGTCCGCTTCACTGCTTGTTTGTTCCCCCTCGATTGAGGTCGCGTGTCCTTCAGTGGGGTCACACTTCTCAGTTAACGGCTCATCCGGGCATGCACCGGACTAAGGAGTTTATCTTACGTCGGTTTTGGTGGCCCAAGCTCGAGAGTGATGTGCGGGAGTTTGTCGCGGCATGCGCTATTTGCGCCCGTAATAAGGGGTCACGGCTTCTCCCTTCGGGTCTTTTGCGCCCCCTGCCCATTCCCAGGCGCCCCTGGAGTCACATCGCCCTGGACTTCGTTACAGGTCTCCCACCTTCGCATGGGAATACGGTCATCTTAGTTATAGTTGATCGTTTTTCCAAAGCAGCTCATTTTGTCGCTCTGCCTAAACTGCCATCGGCACCTGAGACGGCCCAGCTAATGATAGACCATGTGTTTAGGGTGCACGGTTTACCTCTGGACGTGGTGTCGGATCGTGGGCCCCAATTCACCGCTAAATTCTGGCGTTCATTTTGTGCTCTGTTGGGGGCATCTGTCAGTCTTTCTTCCGGCTTTCATCCGGAGACTAACGGCCAGACAGAGCGCACCAATCAGAGTATGGAGAGTACTCTCCGGTGTCTGGCCGCGGCCAATCCTAGCTCCTGGAGTCGCTTTCTTGCCTGGGCCGAATACGCGCATAATACCCTGAGCAACGCGTCCACGGGAATCTCCCCTTTTGAGGCTCAGCTGGGATACCTACCTCCCTTGTTCCCTGAGCTGGAGAGAGATGCAGAGGTACCCTCCGCCGGATTCTTCGTGCGTAGGTGTCGAGCGGTTTGGAAGCGCGTACGTGCATCGTTACTGCGCGCTTCAGCTAAACAGAAAGCGGTGGCTGACAGGCACCGTCGTCCGGCCCCCTTCTACCGGGTGGGCCAACGGGTGTGGCTTTCCACACGGGACCTGCCGTTGCGAGTTGAGTCCCGCAAACTTGCACCTCGATTCGTGGGTCCCTTTAAGATCGTGCGGAGACTTAACCCAGTCACGGTACGTCTTCAGTTACCATCGTCCATGCGCATCCACCCTACCTTTCATGTCTCACGCTTGAAACCGGTACTTGTGAGCGCCCTCGCTCCGGCTGACAAGCCGCCTCCCCCTCCTCGATTCGTGGAGGGAGGTACGGTGTACACCGTTCGGCGCATTTTGGCCGAGAGAAGGGTGGGCAGAGGGTACCAGTTCCTGGTGGACTGGGAGGGGTATGGACCCGAGGAGCGCTGCTGGGTTTCTTCCAAGAATATTTTGGACCCCACTCTCATTAGGGACTTCCGAGACAGCAAAGCCTAGGGATCGTCTGGTACCGTCCCTTAGTTGGGGGGTACTGTCATGGGTAGTGGCTGTCTCTTTTTGTTTTCTACCTTTGTTTTTCGTTTGGCGTCGTTTGAAGCTCTATCGGATTTTTTCTTCCGCCGTCCCGGTGTTTGGATCTCTCCAGGTCATTATCGCCTACACCTGGGTCTGGTTTCCGTCGGCTATAAATAGAGCTTGACTTCCGCTTTCCGGTGCTTCTATATTGACGTTGCAGTAGGTAGAAAGCCGTATAGGGTTTATTAAAAAGAATAAAGAAAAGAAAGAAAACAAAGAGCTGTAGTTACAGGCTTGCTATTGTGGTTATTTCTTTTCAGTTCTCGACCTCTGAGATACGCAGATCAATTAGTGCGTGAGGTCATTTCTTTGGTTGTTAGTTTCTCGCTGTTTTAGCGATTATCCGCCTCCGTTTGAGGTTGTTTTGATTTAGCCTTGTGCTAGGAAGTTTTGTTTCCGCTTTTGTTTTCCCATTTTACTAGTGCGGTGTAATTCCGCTTCTGTGGCGTATCTACTCTAGATACGCTTTCTGTATCCTTATCTTTCGCGTTTGGTTCTCTATTTTCTAAACCCAAACCTGACAGACATTAAAGAATCATGCATACACCTTATGTCTTCACATAATTGATTAAATTCATCAAAAGCTTGTTGCACCTGTAAAACATCGCCATTTGACATAAACCCTTGTATCATGTTTCTAAGATTACCAGCTTTAGTTAGTTTTGATTTTCTACCTTTTTGTAATCGGTCTAATTTATCACACAAGGCTTTGGCAGTGAGTGTAATCACCCGTTTAGGTCTGCAGCTAATGTCACCGGTGATACTGTTCGTTGTACCAGAAGCAACCGGCGCATGCGCGTCCACGAGTGGTGGATTGTCCGCCCCCTCGGCCACGCTCATTCTGACAGTCAACAGTTCCCAACAAACAACGCGATACAAAGTTTGTTCATCCGCTTCGCGACCGATGCATCGGAATTACGCAATATTGTGTGCACACATTTAACCTAGATGGCCATCTAAGACGTTGGTAGCGCGCTACACATACCTCCCTGTGATGAACATGATGAAGCTGAATTGATGCAAAGCCCAGCGGCGTCTTCAACAGCTGATGCGATGAGAAGAGATGGCATGCGTGTAGACTAGATCCGATGACCCCGACACTGGCTCCAAGCCCTCGCGCCGTCCCCTGCCGAATCCGCAGCTCCTCCAAGCACCGCCAGCCGGTGAGTAGATGAGAATCAGCTGGCACGGTAGGCTACTCCATACAAACGCCGCACAGCTCACTTTTCTGGCTACGGCTCCCGTTTACCTTCCAGCATCGCATACACTTGACACGCACGCCGTGGCTTCGTCTTCAAACAGCTTCCTTTGGCTAAGTTTTTGACTTTTGTTGTGGCTAAGCCTAGTGCTTTAAGCCACTGAGGCGCTGCTGCACTGGTTGACCTAATTGACGCACTATACACGGTACCGATTGTAAACAAAGGTAGCGTCACACGATACAAACTGCTGTGCGTACACTTGGTCCATTTATTGTTCGTCGGCATGTAATCCGGTTAATCCATTGAACAAACAAACGCTACACAAGTGTGTACATGTAGGCTGTGGATATGTGGTCAAAAACTGTTTGCCCTCCGTGCAGCAACACCTAACCAACAACAGGTGAGGTCCTACCTAAATGCAACCTGTTCCCATTAAAGTGGGAGGAGCAACCCCTTGACCCAATTAACCTCACTAGGAGGAGTAACACACTGTCCCATATAGGTGACCCTGGATTTGGCTCTTACACCTATTATTGATCAAATCAAAAAGTTTGTTCAAATGAACACGAGTGCCATATAACAGGTATGTTATAGTCTATGTATAGTGAGTATCAGAATATTTTACTATGGGGATTTTTAATAATTAAGCATCAAATTAATACTGTTTGCTATGTAACTTGGGAAAACCGCGATGTGTACCACATTGGAAGTCCTATAACTTGATAAAATCAATAAGCTTGTTCAAACTAACAATAGTACCATATAATAAGTGTATTCAAGTGTATGCCTTGTGAATATAAGAATATTTTAATTTGGGTATTTTTAATAATTAAGCATCAAAGTTGGTACTGTTCGCTTTGTGAAGGGGGCAAACCGCGATGGTTTCCATATTGGAAGCCCTATTATTGATCAAATCAAAAAGTTTGTTCAAATGAACACGAGTGCCATATAACAGGTATGTTATACTCTGTATAGTGAGTATCAGAATATTTTACTATGGGGATTTTTAATAATTAAGCAGCAAATTAGTACTGTTTGCTATTTGAAGGGGGGAAACCGCAATGGCTACGATATTGGAAGCCAAAATCAAAAAGGTTGTTCCAACTAACAATAGTACCAGATAAGAAGTGTTTTCCAGTAAATGTCTTGTGAATATAAGAATATTTTATATAATGTGAGGATTTTTTATAATTAAGCATCAAATTTGGTCCTGTTTTCTATGTGAAGGGGGAAAACCGTGATGGTTACCATATTGGAAGCCCTATTATTGATCAAATCAAAAAGTTTGTTCATATGAACACTAGTGCCATATAATGCCATATAACAGGTATGTTATAGTCTATGTATAGTGAGTATCAGAATATTTTACTATGGGGATTTTTAATAATTAAGCATCAAATTAGTACTGTTTGCTATGTGACTTGGGAAAACCGCGATGTGTACCACATTGGAAGTCCTATAACTTGATAAAATCAATAAGCTTGTTCAAACTAACAATAGTACCATATAATAAGTGTATTCAAGTGTATGCCTTGTGAATATAAGAATATTTTAATTTGGGTATTTTTAATAATTAAGCATCAAAGTTGGTACTGTTCGCTTCGTGAAGGGGGCAAACCGCGATGGTTTCCATATTGGAAGCCCTATTATTGATCAAATCAAAAAGTTTGTTCAAATGAACACGAGTGCCATATAACAGGTATGTTATACTCTGTATAGTGAGTATCAGAATATTTTACTATGGGGATTTTTAATAATTAAGCAGCAAATTAGTACTGTTTGCTATTTGAAGGGGGGAAACCGCAATGGCTACGATATTGGAAGCCAAAATCAAAAAGGTTGTTCCAACTAACAATAGTACCAGATAAGAAGTGTTTTCCAGTAAATGTCTTGTGAATATAAGAATATTTTATATAATGTGAGGATTTTTTATAATTAAGCATCAAATTTGGTCCTGTTTTCTATGTGAAGGGGGAAAACCGTGATGGTTACCATATTGGAAGCCCTATTATTGATCAAATCAAAAAGTTTGTTCATATGAACACTAGTGCCATATAATGCCATATAACAGGTATGTTATAGTCTATGTATAGTGAGTATCTGAATATTTTTCTGTGGGGATTTTTAATCATGAAGCATCAAAGTTGGTACTGTTTGCGATGTGACTTGGGAAAACCGCGATGTGTACCACATTGGAAGTCTTATAACTTGATAAAATCAAAAAGCTTGTTCAAACTAACAATAGTACCATATAATAAGTGTATTCAAGTGTATGCCTTGTGAATATAAGAATATTTTAATTTGGGTATTTTTAATAATTAAGCATCAAAGTTGGTACTGTTTGCTTTGTGAAGGGGGGAAACCGCGATGGTTACCATTTTGGAAGCCCTATTATTGATCAAATCAAAAAGTTTGTTCAAATGAACACGAGTGCCATATAACAGGTATGTTATAGTCTATGTATAGTGAGTATCAGAATATTTTACTATGGGGATTTTTAATAATTAAGCATCAAATGAATACTGTTTGCTATGTGAAGGGGGAAAACCGCGATGGGTACCAAAATGTAAGTTCTATAACTTGATCAAATCAAAAAGGTTGTTCAAAATGCACACTAGTGCCATATAACAGGTATTTTATAGTCTGTGTGTTGTATGTATGTATGTATGTATTGTATGTATGTATGTATGTATTGTGAGTATCAGAATATTTTACATTGAGGAGTTTTAATAATTAAGCATCAAATTGGTACTGTTTGCTTTGTGAGGGGGGAAATATTGTAAGTCCTATAACTTTATCAAATCAAAAAGGTTTTTCAAACTAACACTAGTACCATATAATAAGTGTATTCCAGTGTATGCCTAGTGAATATCATAATATTCTACGGTGGGGATTTTTAATAATTAAGCATCAAAGTTGGTACTGTTTGCTTTGTGAAGGGGGAAAACCGTTATGGTTACCATATTGGAAGCCCTATTATTGATCAAATCAAAAAGTTTGTTCATATGAACACTAGTGCCATATAATGCCATATAACAGGCATGTTATTGTCTATGTATCGTGAGTATCTGAATATTTTTCTGTGGGGATTTTTAATAATGAAGCATCAAAGTTGGTACTGTTTGCTATGTGAAGGGGGAAACCGTAACGTGTATCACATTGGAAGTCATATAACTTGATAAAATCAAAAAGCTTGTTCAAACTAACAATAGTACCATATAATAAGTGTATTCAAGTGTATGCCTTGTGAATATAAGAATATTTTAATTTGGGTATTTTTAATAATTAAGCATCAAAGTTGGTACTGTTTGCTTTGTGAAGGGGGGAAACCGCAATGGCTACGATATTGGAAGCCAAAATCAAAAAGGTTGTTCCAACTAACAATAGTACCAGATAAGAAGTGTATTCCAGTAAATGTCTAGTGAATATAAGAATATTTTATATAATGTGGGGATTTTTTATAATTAAGCATCAAATTTGGTCCTGTTTTCTATGTGAAGGGGGAAAACCGTGATGGTTACCATATTGGAAGCCCTATTATTGATCAAATCAAAAAGTTTGTTCATATGAACACTAGTGCCATATAATGCCATATAACAGGCATGTTATCGTCTATGTATAGTGAGTATGTGAATATTTTTCTGTGGGGATTTTTAATAATGAAGCATCAAAGTTGGTACTGTTTGCTATGTGAAGGGGGAAACCGTAACGTGTACCACATTGGAAGTCATATAACTTGATAAAATCAAAAAGCTTGTTCAAACTAACAATAGTACCACATAATAAGTGTATTCAAGTGTATGCCTTGTGAATATAAGAATATTTTAATTTGGGTATTTTTAATAATTAAGCATCAAAGTTGGTACTGTTTGCTATGTGAAGGGGGAAACCGTAACGTGTACCATATTGGAAGCCCTATTATTTGATAAAATCTAAAAGTTTGTTCAAATGAACAGTATTACCATTTAACAGTTGTATTCCAGTGTATACGTGGTGTATTTTAGAAAATTTTACTCTGGGGATTTCTAATAATTAAGCATCAAAGTTGGTACTGTTGGCTATGTGAATGGGGAAACCGTGATGGTTACCATATGGGAAGCCCTATTATTGATCAAATCAAAAAGTTTGTTCAAATGAACACGAGTGCCATATAACAGGTATGTTATAGTCTATGTATAGTGAGTATCAGAATATTTTACGATGGGGATTTTTAATAATTAAGCATCAAATTAATACTGTTTGCTATGTGACTTGGGAAAACCGCGATGTGTACCACATTGGAAGTCCTATAACTTGATAAAATCAATAAGCTTGTTCAAACTAACAATAGTACCATATAATAAGTGTATTCAAGTGTATGCCTTGTGAATATAAGAATATTTTAATTTGGGTATTTTTAATAATTAAGCATCAAAGTTGGTACTGTTCGCTTTGTGAAGGGGGCAAACCGCGATGGTTTCCATATTGGAAGCCCTATTATTGATCAAATCAAAAAGTTTGTTCATATGAACACTAGTGCCATATAATGCCATATAACAGGTATGTTATAGTCTATGTATAGTGAGTATCTGAATATTTTTCTGTGGGGATTTTTAATCATGAAGCATCAAAGTTGGTACTGTTTGCGATGTGACTTGGGAAAACCGCGATGTGTACCACATTGGAAGTCTTATAACTTGATAAAATCAAAAAGCTTGTTCAAACTAACAATAGTACCATATAATAAGTGTATTCAAGTGTATGCCTTGTGAATATAAGAATATTTTAATTTGGGTATTTTTAATAATTAAGCATCAAAGTTGGTACTGTTTGCTTTGTGAAGGTGGGAAACCGCAATGGCTACGATATTGGAAGCCAAAATCAAAAAGGTTGTTCCAACTAACAATAGTACCAGATAAGAAGTGTTTTCCAGTAAATGTCTTGTGATTATAAGAATATTTTATATAATGTGAGGATTTTTTATAATTAAGCATCAAATTTGGTCCTGTTTTCTATGTGAAGGGGGAAAACCGTGATGGTTACCATATTGGAAGCCCTATTATTGATCAAATCAAAAAGTTTGTTCATATGAACACTAGTGCCATATAATGCCATATAACAGGTATGTTATAGTCTATGTATAGTGAGTATCTGAATATTTTTCTGTGGGGATTTTTAATCATGAAGCATCAAAGTTGGTACTGTTTGCGATGTGACTTGGGAAAACCGCGATGTGTACCACATTGGAAGTCTTATAACTTGATAAAATCAAAAAGCTTGTTCAAACTAACAATAGTACCATATAATAAGTGTATTCAAGTGTATGCCTTGTGAATATAAGAATATTTTAATTTGGGTATTTTTAATAATTAAGCATCAAAGTTGGTACTGTTTGCTTTGTGAAGGTGGGAAACCGCAATGGCTACGATATTGGAAGCCAAAATCAAAAAGGTTGTTCCAACTAACAATAGTACCAGATAAGAAGTGTATTCCAGTAAATGTCTAGTGAATATAAGAATATTTTATATAATGTGGGGATTTTTTATAATTAAGCATCAAATTTGGTCCTGTTTTCTATGTGAAGGGGGAAAACCGTGATGGTTACCATATTGGAAGCCCTATTATTGATCAAATCAAAAAGTTTGTTCATATGAACACTAGTGCCATATAATGCCATATAACAGGCATGTTATCGTCTATGTATAGTGAGTATGTGAATATTTTTCTGTGGGGATTTTTAATAATGAAGCATCAAAGTTGGTACTGTTTGCTATGTGAAGGGGGAAAGCGTAACATGTACCACATTGGAAGTCATATAACTTGATAAAATCAAAAAGCTTGTTCAAACTAACAATAGTACCACATAATAAGTGTATTCAAGTGTATGCCTTGTGAATATAAGAATATTTTAATTTGGGTATTTTTAATAATTAAGCATCAAAGTTGGTACTGTTTGCTTTGTGAAGGGGGGAAACCGCAATGGCTACGATATTGGAAGCCAAAATCAAAAAGGTTGTTCCAACTAACAATAGTACCAGATAAGATGTGTATTCCAGTAAATGTCTAGTGAATATAAGAATATTTTATATAATGTGGGGATTTTTTATAATTAAGCATCAAATTTGGTCCTGTTTTCTATGTGAAGGGGGAAAACCGTGATGGTTACCATATTGGAAGCCCTATTATTGATCAAATCAAAAGGTTTGTTCATATGAACACTAGTGCCATATAATGCCATATAACAGGCATGTTATCGTCTATGTATAGTGAGTATGTGAATATTTTTCTGTGGGGATTTTTAATAATGAAGCATCAAAGTTGGTACTGTTTGCTATGTGAAGGGGGAAACCGTAACGTGTACCACATTGGAAGTCATATAACTTGATAAAATCAAAAAGCTTGTTCAAACTAACAATAGTACCACATAATAAGTGTATTCAAGTGTATGCCTTGTGAATATAAGAATATTTTAATTTGGGTATTTTTAATAATTAAGCATCAAAGTTGGTACTGTTTGCTATGTGAAGGGGGAAACCGTAACGTGTACCATATTGGAAGCCCTATTATTTGATAAAATCTAAAAGTTTGTTCAAATGAACAGTATTACCATTTAACAGTTGTATTCCAGTGTATACGTAGTGTATTTTAGAAAATTTTACTCTGGGGATTTCTAATAATTAAGCATCAAAGTTGGTACTGTTGGCTATGTGAATGGGGAAACCGTGATGGTTACCATATGGGAAGCCCTATTATTGATCAAATCAAAAAGTTTGTTCAAATGAACACGAGTGCCATATAACAGGTATGTTATAGTCTATGTATAGTGAGTATCAGAATATTTTACGATGGGGATTTTTAATAATTAAGCATCAAATTAATACTGTTTGCTATGTGACTTGGGAAAACCGCGATGTGTACCACATTGGAAGTCCTATAACTTGATAAAATCAATAAGCTTGTTCAAACTAACAATAGTACCATATAATAAGTGTATTCAAGTGTATGCCTTGTGAATATAAGAATATTTTAATTTGGGTATTTTTAATAATTAAGCATCAAAGTTGGTACTGTTCGCTTTGTGAAGGGGGCAAACCGCGATGGTTTCCATATTGGAAGCCCTATTATTAATCAAATCAAAAAGTTTGTTCAAATGAACACGAGTGCCATATAACAGGTATGTTATACTCTGTATAGTGAGTATCAGAATATTTTACTATGGGGATTTTTAATAATTAAGCAGCAAATTAGTACTGTTTGCTATTTGAAGGGGGGAAACCGCAATGGCTACGATATTGGAAGCCAAAATCAAAAAGGTTGTTCCAACTAACAATAGTACCAGATAAGAAGTGTTTTCCAGTAAATGTCTTGTGAATATAAGAATATTTTATATAATGTGAGGATTTTTTATAATTAAGCATCAAATTTGGTCCTGTTTTCTATGTGAAGGGGGAAAACCGTGATGGTTACCATATTGGAAGCCCTATTATTGATCAAATCAAAAAGTTTGTTCATATGAACACTAGTGCCATATAATGCCATATAACAGGCATGTTATCGTCTATGTATAGTGAGTATGTGAATATTTTTCTGTGGGGATTTTTAATAATGAAGCATCAAAGTTGGTACTGTTTGCTATGTGAAGGGGGAAACCGTAACGTGTACCACATTGGAAGTCATATAACTTGATAAAATCAAAAAGCTTGTTCAAACTAACAATAGTACCACATAATAAGTGTATTCAAGTGTATGCCTTGTGAATATAAGAATATTTGAATTTGGGTATTTTTAATAATTAAGCATCAAAGTTGGTACTGTTTGCTATGTGAAGGGGGAAACCGTAACGTGTACCATATTGGAAGCCCTATTATTTGATAAAATCTAAAAGTTTGTTCAAATGAACAGTATTACCATTTAATAGTTGTATTCCAGTGTATACGTAGTGTATTTTAGAAAATTTTACTCTGGGGATTTCTAATAATTAAGCATCAAAGTTGGTACTGTTGGCTATGTGAATGGGGAAACCGTGATGGTTACCATATGGGAAGCCCTATTATTGATCAAATCAAAAAGTTTGTTCAAATGAACACGAGTGCCATATAACAGGTATGTTATAGTCTATGTATAGTGAGTATCAGAATATTTTACTATGGGGATTTTTAATAATTAAGCATCAAATTAATACTGTTTGCTATGTGACTTGGGAAAACCGCGATGTGTACCACATTGGAAGTCCTATAACTTGATAAAATCAATAAGCTTGTTCAAACTAACAATAGTACCATATAATAAGTGTATTCAAGTGTATGCCTTGTGAATATAAGAATATTTTAATTTGGGTATTTTTAATAATTAAGCATCAAAGTTGGTACTGTTCGCTTTGTGAAGGGGGCAAACCGCGATGGTTTCCATATTGGAAGCCCTATTATTGATCAAATCAAAAAGTTTGTTCAAATGAACACGAGTGCCATATAACAGGTATGTTATACTCTGTATAGTGAGTATCAGAATATTTTACTATGGGGATTTTTAATAATTAAGCAGCAAATTAGTACTGTTTGCTATTTGAAGGGGGGAAACCGCAATGGCTACGATATTGGAAGCCAAAATCAAAAAGGTTGTTCCAACTAACAATAGTACCAGATAAGAAGTGTTTTCCAGTAAATGTCTTGTGAATATAAGAATATTTTATATAATGTGAGGATTTTTTATAATTAAGCATCAAATTTGGTCCTGTTTTCTATGTGAAGGGGGAAAACTGTGATGGTTACCATATTGGAAGCCCTATTATTGATCAAATCAAAAAGTTTGTTCATATGAACACTAGTGCCATATAATGCCATATAACAGGTATGTTATAGTCTATGTATAGTGAGTATCAGAATATTTTACTATGGGGATTTTTTATAATTAAGCATCAAATTAATACTGTTTGCTATGTGAAGGGGGAAAACCGCGATGGGTACCAAAATGTAAGTTCTATTACTTGATCAAATCAAAAAGGTTGTTCAAAATGCACACTAGTGCCATATAACAGGTATTTTATAGTCTGTGTGTTGTATGTATGTATATATGTATTGTATGTATGTATGTATGTATGTATTGTGAGTATCAGAATATTTTACATTGAGGAGTTTTAATAATTAAGCATCAAAGTTGGTACTGTTTGCTTTGTGAAGGGGGGAAACCGCAATGGCTACGATATTGGAAGCCAAAATCAAAAAGGTTGTTCCAACTAACAATAGTACCAGATAAGAAGTGTATTCCAGTAAATGTCTAGTGAATATAAGAATATTTTATATAATGTGGGGATTTTTTATAATTAAGCATCAAATTTGGTCCTGTTTTCTATGTGAAGGGGGAAAACCGTGATGGTTACCATATTGGAAGCCCTATTATTGATCAAATCAAAAAGTTTGTTCATATGAACACTAGTGCCATATAATGCCATATAACAGGCATGTTATCGTCTATGTATAGTGAGTATGTGAATATTTTTCTGTGGGGATTTTTAATAATGAAGCATCAAAGTTGGTACTGTTTGCTATGTGAAGGGGGAAACCGTAACGTGTACCACATTGGAAGTCATATAACTTGATAAAATCAAAAAGCTTGTTCAAACTAACAATAGTACCACATAATAAGTGTATTCAAGTGTATGCCTTGTGAATATAAGAATATTTTAATTTGGGTATTTTTAATAATTAAGCATCAAAGTTGGTACTGTTTGCTTTGTGAAGGGGGGAAACCGCGATAGTTACCATTTTGGAAGCCCTATTATTGATCAAATCAAAAAGTTTGTTCAAATGAACACGAGTGCCATATAACAGGTATGTTATACTCTGTATAGTGAGTATCAGAATATTTTACTATGGGGATTTTTAATAATTAAGCAGCAAATTAGTACTGTTTGCTATTTGAAGGGGGGAAACCGCAATGGCTACGATATTGGAAGCCAAAATCAAAAAGGTTGTTCCAACTAACAATAGTACCAGATAAGAAGTGTTTTCCAGTAAATGTCTTGTGAATATAAGAATATTTTATATAATGTGAGGATTTTTTATAATTAAGCATCAAATTTGGTCCTGTTTTCTATGTGAAGGGGGAAAACCGTGATGGTTACCATATTGGAAGCCCTATTATTGATCAAATCAAAAAGTTTGTTCATATGAACACTAGTGCCATATAATGCCATATAACAGGCATGTTATCGTCTATGTATAGTGAGTATGTGAATATTTTTCTGTGGGGATTTTTAATAATGAAGCATCAAAGTTGGTACTGTTTGCTATGTGAAGGGGGAAACCGTAACGTGTACCACATTGGAAGTCATATAACTTGATAAAATCAAAAAGCTTGTTCAAACTAACAATAGTACCACATAATAAGTGTATTCAAGTGTATGCCTTGTGAATATAAGAATATTTTAATTTGGGTATTTTTAATAATTAAGCATCAAAGTTGGTACTGTTTGCTATGTGAAGGGGGAAACCGTAACGTGTACCATATTGGAAGCCCTATTATTTGATAAAATCTAAAAGTTTGTTCAAATGAACAGTATTACCATTTAATAGTTGTATTCCAGTGTATACGTAGTGTATTTTAGAAAATTTTACTCTGGGGATTTCTAATAATTAAGCATCAAAGTTGGTACTGTTGGCTATGTGAATGGGGAAACCGTGATGGTTACCATATGGGAAGCCCTATTATTGATCAAATCAAAAAGTTTGTTCAAATGAACACGAGTGCCATATAACAGGTATGTTATAGTCTATGTATAGTGAGTATCAGAATATTTTACTATGGGGATTTTTAATAATTAAGCATCAAATTAATACTGTTTGCTATGTGACTTGGGAAAACCGCGATGTGTACCACATTGGAAGTCCTATAACTTGATAAAATCAATAAGCTTGTTCAAACTAACAATAGTACCATATAATAAGTGTATTCAAGTGTATGCCTTGTGAATATAAGAATATTTTAATTTGGGTATTTTTAATAATTAAGCATCAAAGTTGGTACTGTTCGCTTTGTGAAGGGGGCAAACCGCGATGGTTTCCATATTGGAAGCCCTATTATTGATCAAATCAAAAAGTTTGTTCAAATGAACACGAGTGCCATATAACAGGTATGTTATACTCTGTATAGTGAGTATCAGAATATTTTACTATGGGGATTTTTAATAATTAAGCAGCAAATTAGTACTGTTTGCTATTTGAAGGGGGGAAACCGCAATGGCTACGATATTGGAAGCCAAAATCAAAAAGGTTGTTCCAACTAACAATAGTACCAGATAAGAAGTGTTTTCCAGTAAATGTCTTGTGAATATAAGAATATTTTATATAATGTGAGGATTTTTTATAATTAAGCATCAAATTTGGTCCTGTTTTCTATGTGAAGGGGGAAAACTGTGATGGTTACCATATTGGAAGCCCTATTATTGATCAAATCAAAAAGTTTGTTCATATGAACACTAGTGCCATATAATGCCATATAACAGGTATGTTATAGTCTATGTATAGTGAGTATCAGAATATTTTACTATGGGGATTTTTTATAATTAAGCATCAAATTAATACTGTTTGCTATGTGAAGGGGGAAAACCGCGATGGGTACCAAAATGTAAGTTCTATTACTTGATCAAATCAAAAAGGTTGTTCAAAATGCACACTAGTGCCATATAACAGGTATTTTATAGTCTGTGTGTTGTATGTATGTATATATGTATTGTATGTATGTATGTATGTATGTATTGTGAGTATCAGAATATTTTACATTGAGGAGTTTTAATAATTAAGCATCAAATTGGTACTGTTTGCTTTGTGAGGGGGGAAATATTGTAAGTCCTATAACTTTATCAAATCAAAAAGGTTTTTCAAACTAACACTAGTACCATATAATAAGTGTATTCCAGTGTATGCCTACTGAATATCATAATATTCTACTGTGGGGATTTTTAATAATTAAGCATCAAAGTTGGTACTGTTTGCTTTGTGAAGGGGGAAAACCGTTATGGTTACCATATTGTAAGCCCTATTATTGATCAAATCAAAAAGTTTGTTCATATGAACACTAGTGCCATATAATGCCATATAACAGGCATGTTATCGTCTATGTATCGTGAGTATCTGAATATTTTTCTGTGGGGATTTTTAATAATGAAGCATCAAAGTTGGTACTGTTTGCTATGTGAAGGGGGAAACCGTAACGTGTATCACATTGGAAGTCATATAACTTGATAAAATCAAAAAGCTTGTTCAAACTAACAATAGTACCATATAATAAGTGTATTCAAGTGTATGCCTTGTGAATATAAGAATATTTTAATTTGGGTATTTTTAATAATTAAGCATCAAAGTTGGTACTGTTTGCTTTGTGAAGGGGGGAAACCGCAATGGCTACGATATTGGAAGCCAAAATCAAAAAGGTTGTTCCAACTAACAATAGTACCAGATAAGAAGTGTATTCCAGTAAATGTCTAGTGAATATAAGAATATTTTATATAATGTGGGGATTTTTTATAATTAAGCATCAAATTTGGTCCTGTTTTCTATGTGAAGGGGGAAAACCGTGATGGTTACCATATTGGAAGCCCTATTATTGATCAAATCAAAAAGTTTGTTCATATGAACACTAGTGCCATATAATGCCATATAACAGGCATGTTATCGTCTATGTATAGTGAGTATGTGAATATTTTTCTGTGGGTATTTTTAATAATGAAGCATCAAAGTTGGTACTGTTTGCTATGTGAAGGGGGAAACCGTAACGTGTACCACATTGGAAGTCATATAACTTGATAAAATCAAAAAGCTTGTTCAAACTAACAATAGTACCACATAATAAGTGTATTCAAGTGTATGCCTTGTGAATATAAGAATATTTTAATTTGGGTATTTTTAATAATTAAGCATCAAAGTTGGTACTGTTTGCTATGTGAAGGGGGAAACCGTAACGTGTACCATATTGGAAGCCCTATTATTTGATAAAATCTAAAAGTTTGTTCAAATGAACAGTATTACCATTTAACAGTTGTATTCCAGTGTATACGTGGTGTATTTTAGAAAATTTTACTCTGGGGATTTCTAATAATTAAGCATCAAAGTTGGTACTGTTGGCTATGTGAATGGGGAAACCGTGATGGTTACCATATGGGAAGCCCTATTATTGATCAAATCAAAAAGTTTGTTCAAATGAACACGAGTGCCATATAACAGGTATGTTATAGTCTATGTATAGTGAGTTTCAGAATATTTTACGATGGGGATTTTTAATAATTAAGCATCAAATTAATACTGTTTGCTATGTGACTTGGGAAAACCGCGATGTGTACCACATTGGAAGTCCTATAACTTGATAAAATCAATAAGTTTGTTCAAACTAACAATAGTACCATATAATAAGTGTATTCAAGTGTATGCCTTGTGAATATAAGAATATTTTAATTTGGGTATTTTTAATAATTAAGCATCAAAGTTGGTACTGTTTGCTTTGTGAAGGGGGGAAACCACAATGGCTACGATATTGGAAGCCAAAATCAAAAAGGTTGTTCCAACTAACAATAGTACCAGATAAGAAGTGTATTCCAGTAAATGTCTAGTGAATATAAGAATATTTTATATAATGTGGGGATTTTTTATAATTAAGCATCAAATTTGGTCCTGTTTTCTATGTGAAGGGGGAAAACCGTGATGGTTACCATATGGGAAGCCCTATTATTGATCAAATCAAAAAGTTTGTTCAAATGAACACGAGTGCCATATAACAGGTATGTTATAGTCTATGTATAGTGAGTATCAGAATATTTTACGATGGGGATTTTTAATAATTAAGCATCAAATTAATACTGTTTGCTATGTGACTTGGGAAAACCGCGATGTGTACCACATTGGAAGTCCTATAACTTCATAAAATCAATAAGCTTGTTCAAACTAACAATAGTACCATATAATAAGTGTATTCAAGTGTATGCCTTGTGAATATAAGAATATTTTAATTTGGGTATTTTTAATAATTAAGCATCAAAGTTGGTACTGTTCGCTTTGTGAAGGGGGCAAACCGCGATGGTTTCCATATTGGAAGCCCTATTATTAATCAAATCAAAAAGTTTGTTCAAATGAACACGAGTGCCATATAACAGGTATGTTATACTCTGTATAGTGAGTATCAGAATATTTTACTATGGGGATTTTTAATAATTAAGCAGCAAATTAGTACTGTTTGCTATTTGAAGGGGGGAAACCGCAATGGCTACGATATTGGAAGCCAAAATCAAAAAGGTTGTTCCAACTAACAATAGTACCAGATAAGAAGTGTTTTCCAGTAAATGTCTTGTGAATATAAGAATATTTTTATATAATGTGAGGATTTTTTATAATTAAGCATCAAATTTGGTCCTGTTTTCTATGTGAAGGGGGAAAACCGTGATGGTT
Organism: Ilyophis sp. 1 JC-2022; assembly: GCA_022702515.1. Lineage (NCBI taxonomy): Eukaryota > Metazoa > Chordata > Actinopteri > Anguilliformes > Synaphobranchidae > Ilyophis > Ilyophis sp. 1 JC-2022. Next base: position 64,997,134 of record CM040394.1, read on the forward strand.
ACCATATTGGAAGCCCTATTATTGATCAAATCAAAAAGTTTGTTCATATGAACACTAGTGCCATATAATGCCATATAACAGGCATGTTATCGTCTATGTATAGTGAGTATGTGAATATTTTTCTGTGGGGATTTTTAATAATGAAGCATCAAAGTTGGTACTGTTTGCTATGTGAAGGGGGAAACCGTAACGTGTACCACATTGGAAGTCATATAACTTGATAAAATCAAAAAGCTTGTTCAAACTAACAATAGTACCACATAATAAGTGTATTCAAGTGTATGCCTTGTGAATATAAGAATATTTTAATTTGGGTATTTTTAATAATTAAGCATCAAATTTGGTACTGTTTGCTATGTGAAGGGGGAAACCGTAACGTGTACCATATTGGAAGCCCTATTATTTGATAAAATCTAAAAGTTTGTTCAAATGAACAGTATTACCATTTAATAGTTGTATTCCAGTGTATACGTAGTGTATTTTAGAAAATTTTACTCTGGGGATTTCTAATAATTAAGCATCAAAGTTGGTACTGTTGGCTATGTGAATGGGGAAACCGTGATGGTTACCATATGGGAAGCCCTATTATTGATCAAATCAAAAAGTTTGTTCAAATGAACACGAGTGCCATATAACAGGTATGTTATAGTCTATGTATAGTGAGTATCAGAATATTTTACTATGGGGATTTTTAATAATTAAGCATCAAATTAATACTGTTTGCTATGTGACTTGGGAAAACGCGATGTGTACCACATTGGAAGTCCTATAACTTGATAAAATCAATAAGCTTGTTCAAACTAACAATAGTACCATATAATAAGTGTATTCAAGTGTATGCCTTGTGAATATAAGAATATTTTAATTTGGGTATTTTTAATAATTAAGCATCAAAGTTGGTACTGTTCGCTTTGTGAAGGGGGCAAACCGCGATGGTTTCCATATTGGAAGCCCTATTATTGATCAAATCAAAAAGTTTGTTCAAATGAACACGAGTGCCATATAACAGGTATGTTATACTCTGTATAGTGAGTATCAGAATATTTTACTATGGGGATTTTTAATAATTAAGCAGCAAATTAGTACTGTTTGCTATTTGAAGGGGGGAAACCGCAATGGCTACGATATTGGAAGCCAAAATCAAAAAGGTTGTTCCAACTAACAATAGTACCAGATAAGAAGTGTTTTCCAGTAAATGTCTTGTGAATATAAGAATATTTTATATAATGTGAGGATTTTTTATAATTAAGCATCAAATTTGGTCCTGTTTTCTATGTGAAGGGGGAAAACTGTGATGGTTACCATATTGGAAGCCCTATTATTGATCAAATCAAAAAGTTTGTTCATATGAACACTAGTGCCATATAATGCCATATAACAGGTATGTTATAGTCTATGTATAGTGAGTATCAGAATATTTTACTATGGGGATTTTTTATATAATTAAGCATCAAATTAATACTGTTTGCTATGTGAAGGGGGAAAACCGCGATGGGTACCAAAATGTAAGTTCTATTACTTGATCAAATCAAAAAGCAGTTGTTCAAAATGCACACTAGTGCCATATAACAGGTATTTTATAGTCTGTGTGTTGTGTATGTTATGTATATATGTATTTATGTATGTATGTATGTATGTATTGTGAGTATCAGAGAAATATTTTACATTGAGGAGTTTTAATAATTAAGCATCAAATTGGTACTGTTTGCTTTGTGAGGGGGGAAATATTGTAAGTCCTATAACTTTATCAAATCAAAAAGGTTTTTCAAACTAACACTAGTACCATATAATAAGTGTATTCCAGTGTATGCCTACTGAATATCATAATATTCTACTGTGGGGATTTTTAATAATTAAGCATCAAAGTTGGTACTGTTTGCTTTGTGAAGGGGGAAAACCGTTATGGTTACCATATTGTAAGCCCTATTATTGATCAAATCAAAAAGTTTGTTCATATGAACACTAGTGCCATATAATGCCATATAACAGGCATGTTATCGTCTATGTATCGTGAGTATCTGAATATTTTTCTGTGGGGATTTTTAATAATGAAGCATCAAAGTTGGTACTGTTTGCTATGTGAAGGGGGAAACCGTAACGTGTATCACATTGGAAGTCATATAACTTGATAAAATCAAAAAGCTTGTTCAAACTAACAATAGTACCATATAATAAGTGTATTCAAGTGTATGCCTTGTGAATATAAGAATATTTTAATTTGGGTATTTTTAATAATTAAGCATCAAAGTTGGTACTGTTTGCTTTGTGAAGGGGGGAAACCGCAATGGCTACGATATTGGAAGCCAAAATCAAAAAGTTTGTTCCAACTAACAATAGTACCAGATAAGAAGTGTATTCCAGTAAATGTCCTAGTGAATATAAGAATATTTTATATAATGTGGGGATTTTTTATAATTAAGCATCAAATTTGGTCCTGTTTTCTATGTGAAGGGGGAAAACCGTGATGGTTACCATATTGGAAGCCCTATTATTGATCAAATCAAAAAGTTTGTTCATATGAACACTAGTGCCATATAATGCCATATAACAGGCATGTTATCGTCTATGTATAGTGAGTATGTGAATATTTTTCTGTGGGGATTTTTAATAATGAAGCATCAAAGTTGGTACTGTTTGCTATGTGAAGGGGGAAACCGTAACGTGTACCACATTGGAAGTCATATAAGACTTGATAAAATCAAAAAGCTTGTTCAAACTAACAATAGTACCACATAATAAGTGTATTCAAGTGTATGCCTTGTGAATATAAGAATATTTTAATTTGGGTATTTTTAATAATTAAGCATCAAAGTTGGTACTGTTTGCTTTGTGAAGGGGGAAACCGTAACGTGTACCATATTGGAAGCCCTATTATTTGATAAAATCAAAAAGTTTGTTCAAATGAACAGTATTACCATTTAACAGTTGTATTCCAGTGTATACGTAGTGTATTTTAGAAAATTTTACTCTGGGGATTTCTAATAATTAAGCATCAAAGTTGGTACTGTTGGCTATGTGAATGGGGGAAAACCGTGATGGTTACCATATGGGAAGCCCTATTATTGATCAAATCAAAAAGTTTGTTCAAATGAACACGAGTGCCATATAACAGGTATGTTATAGTCTATGTATAGTGAGTATCAGAATATTTTACTATGGGGATTTTTAATAATTAAGCATCAAATTAATACTGTTTGCTATGTGACTTGGGAAAACCGCGATGTGTACCACATTGGAAGTCCTATAACTTCATAAAATCAATAAGCTTGTTCAAACTAACAATAGTACCATATAATAAGTGTATTCAAGTGTATGCCTTGTGAATATAAGAATATTTTAATTTGGGTATTTTTAATAATTAAGCATCAAAGTTGGTACTGTTCGCTTTGTGAAGGGGGCAAACCGCGATGGTTTCCATATTGGAAGCCCTATTATTGATCAAATCAAAAAGTTTGTTCAAATGAACACGAGTGCCATATAACAGGTATGTTATACTCTGTATAGTGAGTATCAGAATATTTTACTATGGGGATTTTTAATAATTAAGCAGCAAATTAGTACTGTTTGCTATTTGAAGGGGGGAAACCGCAATGGCTACGATATTGGAAGCCAAAATCAAAAAGGTTGTTCCAACTAACAATAGTACCAGATAAGAAGTGTTTTCCAGTAAATGTCTTGTGAATATAAGAATATTTTATATAATGTGAGGATTTTTTATAATTAAGCATCAAATTTGGTCCTGTTTTCTATGTGAAGGGGGAAAACTGTGATGGTTACCATATTGGAAGCCCTATTATTGATCAAATCAAAAAGTTTGTTCATATGAACACTAGTGCCATATAATGCCATATAACAGGTATGTTATAGTCTATGTATAGTGAGTATCAGAATATTTTACTATGGGGATTTTTTATAATTAAGCATCAAATTAATACTGTTTGCTATGTGAAGGGGGAAAACCGCGATGGGTACCAAAATGTAAGTTCTATTACTTGATCAAATCAAAAAGGTTGTTCAAAATGCACACTAGTGCCATATAACAGGTCCTATTTATTATTTATTAGTTTTGTGTGTTGTATGTATATATGTATTGTATGTATGTAAGTATGTATGTATTGTGAGTATCAGAATATTTTACATTGAGGAGTTTTAATAATTAAGCATCAAATTGGTACTGTTTGCTTTGTGAGGGGGGAAATATTGTAAGTCCTATAACTTTATCAAATCAAAAAGGTTTTTCAAACTAACACTAGTACCATATAATAAGTGTATTCCAGTGTATGCCTACTGAATATCATAATATTCTACTGTGGGGATTTTTAATAATTAAGCATCAAAGTTGGTACTGTTTGCTTTGTGAAGGGGGAAAACCGTTATGGTTACCATATTGTAAGCCCTATTATTGATCAAATCAAAAAGTTTGTTCATATGAACACTAGTGCCATATAATGCCATATAACAGGCATGTTATCGTCTATGTATCGTGAGTATCTGAATATTTTTCTGTGGGGATTTTTAATAATGAAGCATCAAAGTTGGTACTGTTTGCTATGTGAAGGGGGAAACCGTAACGTGTATCACATTGGAAGTCATATAACTTGATAAAATCAAAAAGCTTGTTCAAACTAACAATAGTACCATATAATAAGTGTATTCAAGTGTATGCCTTGTGAATATAAGAATATTTTAATTTGGGTATTTTTAATAATTAAGCATCAAAGTTGGTACTGTTTGCTTTGTGAAGGGGGGAAACCGCAATGGCTACGATATTGGAAGCCAAAATCAAAAAGGTTGTTCCAACTAACAATAGTACCAGATAAGAAGTGTATTCCAGTAAATGTCTAGTGAATATAAGAATATTTTATATAATGTGGGGATTTTTTATAATTAAGCATCAAATTTGGTCCTGTTTTCTATGTGAAGGGGGAAACCGTGATGGTTACCATATTGGAAGCCCTATTATTGATCAAATCAAAAAGTTTGTTCATATGAACACTAGTGCCATATAATGCCATATAACAGGCATGTTATCGTCTATGTATAGTGAGTATGTGAATATTTTTCTGTGGGGATTTTTAATAATGAAGCATCAAAGTTGGTACTGTTTGCTATGTGAAGGGGGAAACCGTAACGTGTACCACATTGGAAGTCATAATAACTTGATAAAATCAAAAAGCTTGTTTCAAACTAACAATAGTACCACATAATAAGTGTATTCAAGTGTATGCCTTGTGAATATAAGAATATTTTAATTTGGGTATTTTTAATAATTAAGCATCAAAGTTGGTACTGTTTGCTTTGTGAAGGGGGAAACCGTAACGTGTACCATATTGGAAGCCCTATTATTTGATAAAATCAAAAAGTTTGTTCAAATGAACAGTATTACCATTTAACAGTTGTATTCCAGTGTATACGTAGTGTATTTTAGAAAATTTTACTCTGGGGATTTCTAATAATTAAGCATCAAAGTTGGTACTGTTGGCTATGTGAATGGGGAAAACCGTGATGGTTACCATATGGGAAGCCCTATTATTGATCAAATCAAAAAGTTTGTTCAAATGAACACGAGTGCCATATAACAGGTATGTTATAGTCTATGTATAGTGAGTATCAGAATATTTTACGATGGGGATTTTTAATAATTAAGCATCAAATTAATACTGTTTGCTATGTGACTTGGGAAAACCGCGATGTGTACCACATTGGAAGTCCTATAACTTCATAAAATCAATAAGCTTGTTCAAACTAACAATAGTACCATATAATAAGTGTATTCAAGTGTATGCCTTGTGAATATAAGAATATTTTAATTTGGGTATTTTTAATAATTAAGCATCAAAGTTGGTACTGTTTGCTTTGTGAAGGGGGGAAACCGCAATGGCTACGATATTGGAAGCCAAAATCAAAAAGGTTGTTCCAACTAACAATAGTACCAGATAAGAAGTGTATTCCAGTAAATGTCTAGTGAATATAAGAATATTTTATATAATGTCGGGGATTTTTTATAATTAAGCATCAAATTTGGTCCTGTTTTCTATGTGAAGGGGGAAAACCGTGATGGTTACCATATTGGAAGCCCTATTATTGATCAAATCAAAAAGTTTGTTCATATGAACACTAGTGCCATATAATGCCATATAAACAGGCATGTTATCGTCTATGTATAGTGAGTATGTGAATATTTTTCTGTGGGGATTTTTAATAATGAAGCATCAAAGTTGGTACTGTTTGCTATGTGAAGGGGGAAAACCGTAACGTGTACCACATTGGAAGTCATATAACTTGATAAAATCAAAAAGCTTGTTCAAACTAACAATAGTACCCACATAATAAGTGTATTCAAGTGTATGCCTTGTGAATATAAGAATATTTTAATTTGGGTATTTTTAATAATTAAGCATCAAAGTTGGTTACTGTTTGCTATGTGAAGGGGGGAAACCGTAACGTGTACCATATTGGAAGCCCTATTATTTGATAAAATCAAAAAGTTTGTTCAAATGAACAGTATTACCATTTAACAGTTGTATTCCAGTGTATACGTAGTGTATTTTAGAAAATTTTACTCTGGGGATTTCTAATAATTAAGCATCAAAGTTGGTACTGTTGGCTATGTGAATGGGGAAACCGTGATGGTTACCATATGGGAAGCCCTATTATTGATCAAATCAAAAAGTTTGTTCAAATGAACACGAGTGCCATATAACAGGTATGTTATAGTCTCTGTATAGTGAGTATCAGAATATTTTACAATGGGGATTTTTAATAATTAAGCATCAAATTAATACTGTTTGCTATGTGAAGGGGGAAACCGTAACGTGTACCACATTGGAAGTCCTATAACTTCATAAAATCAATAAGCTTGTTCAAACTAACAATAGTACCATATAATAAGTGTATTCAAGTGTATGCCTTGTGAATATAAGAATATTTTAATTTGGGTATTTTTAATAATTAAGCATCAAAGTTGGTACTGTTCGCTTTGTGAAGGGGGCAAACCGCGATGGTTTCCATATTGGAAGCCCTATTATTAATCAAATCAAAAAGTTTGTTCAAATGAACACGAGTGCCATATAACAGGTATGTTATACTCTGTATAGTGAGTATCAGAATATTTTACTATGGGGATTTTTAATAATTAAGCAGCAAATTAGTACTGTTTGCTATTTGAAGGGGGGAAACCGCAATGGCTACGATATTGGAAGCCAAAATCAAAAAGGTTGTTCCAACTAACAATAGTACCAGATAAGAAGTGTTTTCCAGTAAATGTCTTGTGAATATAAGAATATTTTATATAATGTGAGGATTTTTTATAATTAAGCATCAAATTTGGTCCTGTTTTCTATGTGAAGGGGGAAAACCGTGATGGTTACCATATTGGAAGCCCTATTATTGATCAAATCAAAAAGTTTGTTCATATGAACACTATGCCATATAATGCCATATAACAGGTATGTTATAGTCTATGTATAGTGGAGTATCTGAATATTTTTCTGTGGGGATTTTTAATCATGAAGCATCAAAGTTGGTACTGTTTGCGATGTGACTTGGGAAAACCGCGATGTGTACCACATTGGAAGTCTATAAACTTGATAAAATCAAAAAGCTTGTTCAAACTAACAATAGTACCATATAATAAGTGTATTCAAGTGTATGCCTTGTGAATATAAGAATATTTTAATTTGGGTATTTTTAATAATTAAGCATCAAAGTTGGTACTGTTTGCTTTGTGAAGGGGGAAACGGGGGGGGAAACCGGCGATGGTTACCATTTTGGAAGCCCTATTATTGATCAAATCAAAAAGTTTGTTCAAATGAACACGAGTGCCATATAACAGGTATGTTATAGTCTATGTATAGTGAGTATCAGAATATTTTACTATGGGGATTTTTAATAATTAAGCATCAAATTAATACTGTTTGCTATGTGAAGTGGGAA
>CM040394.1:65005568-65034321 GCA_022702515.1 Ilyophis sp. 1 JC-2022
TTGGCATTAGAATGGGTCGTACTGAAGAGATTAGTAGTGACTTTAAACATGGCACTGTCATAGGATGCCACCTAGAAAAGGTTTTATAATTTCTAAACTGTTCATCCGATATGGATGGAAATACCCTCAAATTAAAGCTGACAGTCTGCACTTCAACCTCATTGTCATTGTATCCTTTCAAACTCAAAGTGCTAGAGTACGGAACCGAAATAACGAGACAACTGATAATTTTGCAGTGGTCTCTTAATTTATTCCAGAGCTGTATATGTAACTCCAACCTGCCCATTAGTTAGGCCAACAAATTGACGTGAACAATCATGTCTGTCAATATGTGCATTTTTTTATTATTATTTTTTTTAAAGTTAGGTTTTAATTGAGAGAAAAGGCTATAAAATGTATTATGCTGGAAGTCGTTTTCCTATTCCAATAGGCCAATACAGCCCATTAAAATGCTACTGTTGCACTAAAGAATCTCAGAGTGGATTTAGGAGTGACATTTAAAAAAGAGGGGTTGTTCTGTTTTATTCTGGAGGGTTTAATAATGAACAAAATGAAACGGCTGGCACAGCTGGTGGTAACAAGCTTGCTCGAATGATAACCTGCCGAATGATTAAACAATAATGATTCAGAAATACAAAATAACAATTCAAAATTACAATTAGGTTACACATAGGTTCATTGAACAGTTCTAAATTGCATTAACGAATGAGTTTCATTCATAAAATATTCCTAAATTATTCTACTTTTGCTTTCGATATGAATATCTTCAGACACAGCACCATATTATTCCACTGAAAAAAGTGAATGCTGTGGGCCGCTTAAGCGTCCGAAAACAATCAAGTAATTCTGAAAGTTTATCTATTCTGGCACTTCATCTCTCCACAAATATCAACCGGCTGGGGCAGGCTATGAACGGTTCGCCGTAATCCATACTTTTAGCAAGCTATAACAGATCATTTCAATACAAACTACTGACTTCTTCAATAGACTCCCCGGCCATGTTAATTTTCGCTAGCTTGTATTGTAAAAATATATAGCACTCGAACGTAATTCATTTGGCTCATGACAGAAATATGAGTGGTAACAATGGATAGAATGGATATGGATAGAACGGACTGTTTAGCTGGCTTACATACATTTAAATACTTTCAGTATATCCATTTATATTAGTGTGCATAATTTTGCTGCGGATTAACAGCAGCGAACCAACAGGATCCCCAAGGCCACCGTAGTTGGTTGGGGTCGTTTCTTGGAGTGAGGGGCGTTTCTTGGAGGGCGTTTCTTGGAGTCTGCAGGCTGCAGCTATACCCTACTCGAAAAATCGATGCTGCGTGAACTAAGGCGGAAATGACAACAGAAGGTTAAGCAGCAGCGGTGCAGCTGCTCTCGGGCGCCTTCAACAACATCGCCGCGCCTTCAAACAAACCAACGACAGAATTGGTTAGAGAGCGAGGTTAGAGAGAGTGGTGTTTCCTCACGACAAACGCTGATAATTTCACAATATCGCCACCTATCTCGGCGTATTGATTCTGCTCTCAAAAAAAAAAAAATCTAAATGAAATCTACTAAGTGTTCAAACACAGGTATAAGGGTTATTTATTAAATCCTACAATGTAATAGCAGTATTTTCTTCTTTCCCTTATCTGTTCTTTTTTATAATTTCACAATGAATATTTATTCAGTTTTTTCTTAGTATTGCTATATTTAAAAATATTTTTAATATAATACAATCCTTTATTGTTCTTCAATGAATGTGATTTTGTTTCGTGAAGTGAGCTTCTAGTATAAGCCCTGTAGGGCTTCCAACCTCTCTAGAATATTTCTGCAAATTACGTTGTGTACTTGCATTTGTTATTTACGTGCAAATAATAAATAAATGTGTTTTGAGAGTGTGGGATTGAGTAACATATGGTTGCTACTCTGGTTATTATATACTGTACCGTACATGTACTTTCTTGAAGTAATGTTAAGCCTATATTAATACGAAAAGTACAATATTGGTAATGCTACACAAACAAATGTGTAGCAAAAAGTTGCCAATTCTCATTCTTGACTGCTTCTGTAATCCATCCGCCTTGAGATAAATTAGGAAAAAATGTACCCCTAACAGTAGGCCTACATAAAATCTGTTGACTGAACCAAAAAAGTGTATGAAGAAATTATAAGAATAAAAAGGCCTGTCCAAATATAGGTAACTTAATGTTTTATTCAATAACTTATTCAACTATATTTGTAATTATAACATATTCTATAGAAAAGTAGATTCAATTTTGTTAGAAAAAGTGGTTTGTTTTTGTAACAGCTTAAGTGTAAAATCCTAATTGGACTGTTGTCCATTCAACAATGTTGTCCACTGAATACCATTCATTTATTTCAAAGTATTTGGATGTCTTTTGATGGGAAAAAATGGTTACCTAATCAATATTTCTTTTCACCAGCCTTGTTATCAGTAAGACACCTTATCAAGATCTGAAGGTATAACCTACTGTCCGTCATTGTGTTGAGAAGTGGAGTTTTCCCTATCTCCAGATGGGACAGTGTATAGCCAGGCCTCTGTATGTCACATTCCAGCAGAGGGGACCACATACAAACAACCCAATTCCATAATAACATGAAGGGTATTAACAATTAAACAACATTAAGCCATTCAACCTGGATACAATGCTGTACATCCATTGTGCAAATTGTTGTAAGATTAATGATTGAGATTACAGATATAACACTGTTATTATGGCTATAGGTTATTAGATGTGGGTGGTCTGGTCTCCAGAACAAAACAAATAAATTATACCAGCAATTAAGCAAAGAGAACATTTTCAGAATATTTATTTCACAGAACATGGTGACATTCACAAAAGGTAAATAAACTGTAGGACTATTCCCCTCCACCACCAATCAAGTCACAATGACACCGGGTAATTTTGTATGTTTCTTGTCAAATCAAAAATATATGAACAATGATTGGTGACAGGTAAAAGGAAGACAACATGTTGATATTGGAATACATCTTATGCAAATACAATTCTATTTATCCATACATTACCATAAATGGCAAGGAAAATGTCATCTTTCTTGACATTGTTCCCTCAAAACACATAACGACTCCCAGTATCCCAATGTCCCTATATGTACTACAGGTGCAGCTCAAAAAATTAGAATATCGTGAAAAAGTTCAATATTTTTTGTCACTCATGTCAAAATTAGAATGTTACATAAGATCAATAAAAAAGGATATTTTAAACAGAAATGTCAGCCTTCTGAAAAGTATGTTCATTTCTATGCACTCAATACTTGGTTGGGGCTCCTTTTTCATGAATTACTGCATCAATGCGGCGTGGCATGGAGGCGATCAGCCTGTGGCACTGCTGAGGTGTAATGGAAGCCCATATACAGGTGCAGCTCAAAAAATTAGAATATCGTGAAAAAGTTCTTTTTTTGTCACTCATTTCAGAAAGTGAAACTCATATATTATATAGATTCATTACACATAGAGTGAAATATTTCAAGCCTTTATTTCTTGTCATTTTGCTTTAACATATTTTTAAAGTATCATATTTAATATTTGGTCGCATATCTTTTGCATGCTGTTACTTCCTGAAGTCTGTGACCAATCAACATCAAAAGACTCTTGATATCTTATTTTCAGGTACTGTTACAAGCGATACTATAACCTCTCTGCATTTGAACTGATCTCTATGAGAATTGGGGGGTAAGACTAGATTCAGCTGTAAATTACGCTGGTACAGTATGGAACACATGACTGGTGAAATGGCTGTACGTCATCAAGGGTCTAAGGTATCAAACGAGCCCCAAACCATCACTCTGCGGCCAGACATGGAGTAGATGTGGATGGATCCCTTTAAGGGTTGTTTCTCCTGACTTTTTTCCCCATAGAGTTCTATAGGAAAATGAGTCAGGAGAAATAACCCTTGCAGTGATCCATCCACATCTGCTCCATATCTGGCAACAGAGTGATGATTTGGGGCTCGTTCGATGGTTTGGGACCCTTGATGACTTACAGCCATTTAGCCAGCCATGTGTTCCATACTGTACCAGTGTAATTTACAGCTGAATCTAGTCTCACCCCCAAATTCCCATAGAGATCAGTTCAAATGCAGGTTAGGTTATAGTATCGCTTGTAACAGTACCTGAAAATAAGATATCGAGAGTCTTTTGATGTTGATTGGTCACAGACTTCAGGAAGTAACAGCATGCAAAGGATATGCGACCAAATATTAAATATGATACTTTAAAAATATGTTAAAGCAAAATATTCTAATTTTCTGACACAGAATTTTGGGTTTCATTAGCTGTAAGCCATAATCATCAAAATTACAAGAAATAAAGGCTTGAAATATTTCACTCTATGTGTAATGAATCTATATAATATATGAGTTTCACTTTCTGAAATGAGTGACAAAAAATATTGAACTTTTTCACGATATTCTATTTTTTTGAGCTGCACCTGTATAATATATGAGTTTCACTTTCTGAAATGAGTGACAAAAAATATTGAACTTTTTCACGATATTCAAATTTTTTGAGCTGCACCTGTATATTAGTTATTCATTCATACAAACTAAATTTATCTTATTAAAGACATTGAATGGCATTCAATTCAATACGTTCATCGTCAGGGTCCAATGGGACCACGTGCTGTCATGTAATTTGAATAAATCATGAACACTGACATTATGAGTAGCTGAATCATGTATGCTATGTAATGTTTTAGTGTGAAAAGAAATCTCAACAGACTGGTCAAGTGAACAGTGAATATTTTTTCCTATGTTTCGGCTCTGTATTCCAGCACTTTGGATGTGAAATGATACGACTGTGAGGCTAAAGTACAGACTGTAAGCTTTTATTTGAGGGCATTTTCAGAAGAAGGCTGGAGTACAGGCCTGGCATCTTCAATGCATTAACTGTACAACTCTAAAAAAAAAGATTCCCATGAAAGAGACATTTCTCATTTATATTGGTACAGATATTCTGCAATAAAATATGCTTTAGAACCACCACTCAAAGGTCTATGAAAACATGCATATGATACTTAACATAGCTACATAGATTCTCACATTACAATGTATGACTACCGATGGCTACGATGTCTTCTGGGTTTAGATGAACTAAAATTACATGTCTACCATGTTTGCTAGTCTAAACAGAAATGACAGGTGTATCTCATGAATTGACAGACAAGAACATGCTGAATATGAGCAATAGAACATAAGCAGCCTAATGTTTACAGGTATGTTACCATAACAGATGACAGCTTAGCTAAAAAAATTTGTTATTCGACAATGAAACGGCACCCAACGCTTTAATTCCAATGGAAATGATACATACTTATTCAATAACTTTAATTGGAGTTTCACTGTGGCACAATTCAGGGTGATAGCCAAAGTCGCATAGCAAAAGATAAATATTGACTACTCGAATGTCTGCTCGAACACGCCCATTAATCTGGATCTATAGCTGCATGTGCTTGAAAAAGGTATGCTGTCCCATTTTCCATTAACATCTTAACATCTTAAGCTCCTCCCACTGCAGCTGGCACCTCTACATACAGGTCCTCCCACTATGGCTCTTCCCATAATTCCAGGTGCATGTGGACCTGCTTCAGTCACTACCAGCTGCAGACCATGACTAAGTCCTACTTCACCTTCACCCATAATTAGGACCCCACTGATTTTACCTGTTACTCTATAATTGAATCAATTAAAAATGTAATCTCTTTCTAAGGAATCTCTCCTGGGGGACAGCCCGAGCCTGGACCCGTCAATAATCTGGGTAAATGTTTTACACAAAACATTGACTAACAACCAACATTGGCTACATTCGGAAAAAAATAGGTCCTTTTTCCTTTCCTTGCAACTTTTCCTTGACCTTGCCAGAAAACGTCACAAGGGTCAAGGAAAGAATGGAAGGAAAGATTTATAAGGAATCTAGCGTCTACTGTGGAATTCGAATGTCCTTCTCTGCCTTGCGTCATGGTGCAACGTCATATTGACGTGACTGTTCAACATAGCAAACTACAACTTCACGAAACATAGCAACTATAACTTCATGAAACATAGCAAACATAGCAAAACTTCACGAAAAATTACTACAAAAGGCGTATCGTTGCCTTTTTTATTTCACTTGAACCGTCTGTTCAACAAAACCGTCTGTTTTATTTCTGTGAAATTTAGCCTCTTAATAAATTAGGTGTATTGTCTGGCTATGTCATTGTTTACTTTCTATTATAAGCCAATGCTAACCAACAATACCAGCCATTCACATTTAGATTTCTGACATTTCTCAGAAGATGTTTGCCTTTTTGTTTGAATTTGTTAATTCGGTAGGTCCCGGAAAACTCCAGTGCTGCTGTAATTGCATTAGCGGCATTGCATTGTGGGGCACAAATACTACCTTCCTTCTGAAAAGGATATTCTTGTCCAGAGCATCCTTTGTGAAAGGACAGATAAAAGGAATCGTGAAGCTCCTTTCCTTCTCAATATAAGAAATTTGAACGGTCCTTAGCATGGCTGCCTGGGAAATATTTCTGGTTCATGCAATCTAAAGGATCCTTCCTTGCTCGGATTTGACTATTGGAATGCAGCCATTGCCTGGATGTCCGCTAACATGATGCATCTCCCCACTTGTTCTTTCATGTACAAGCGGCACCTAGCCCTGACCTAGCGCTGCCCCCACGGATGCATTGACTCAGAGCATGTCTTATATCTACTCCGGGAGTGCACCGTGAATGGATCTGGGGCCTTGTTGTCCCCTCTGTCTCCCAAAACAGGTTGCTGCCAAGTTCTTCCCTGACTGCTGAGAGCGTCATCTACAGCCCTCCGCGAGGCTGCAAAACTACTGAGCTCCAGCGTCAGCTCGGTGGATAGTCAATACCATCAAGCACGTCCTGTGGGAGGCGAGGAGCATCAAGGTCTACCAAAAAACAACGGTAGACCTGGGGTGCATCCCAATACTAAAAAAAAAGCATCTTTATTTTCTCCACTACCACCTCCTCTCCTCCGTGCCCTGAAAATTGATCTTTGTGTTTTAATCTAATGTTGCTGAATACATCTTAATTACATATTAACGGTTACATATTAATTAGTTTCGATGCAAACCGCAATGTCACGTACATTGTATACTGCAAATACTGTTGCAACGCACAGGCTATTTTGCCTACTTCGAGACGAGTGGAAGAGAGGAAAGAAGGTGGAGATATATTGGAACGCAGCCATGGGGTTCATTCCAATTGCTTATTTTCACTCCTTGCATCCTTTCCTCGCATTCATTCCTTGCTCCTTAGCTCCGCCCAAGAGAGGAAGTGAGGAAAGGATGCAAGGATCAGATACGAGCACGGAGAAATCGAGGCAAAATTATTTTGGCAAATGGAATGTCTTTGCTCAGTCAAGTGTCAGTGTCATATTATGCTTACGCGCTTAACTACAATGCTTTCTAGCATCTTTTTTCATTAATAAACATGGATCTTGTTATTCATAAAGAATGAGTATCATTATGGATTAAAACGCATTATAATAAATGGAAAGTTGTGTTGGGGTGTACCTGCCACGTGGCAGGTATAATTTATGTCACACTTTCCGAAAAAAGGCTTCCACAAAGGCTACATTCGGGTTTCCTCGCTGAAGCATCCTCCAGTAGCCTCCTCATTCCTTGCCTCTCACTCTTCTGAGGAGCATTTAGTGCTTTGGAATGTCCTTAAATATGGCAAACCTCGATTGATTTCTGGGTCAGGCAAGGACCAAGGAGACTAGGATGGATAAAATAAGCGATTGGAATGAACCCCCTGGTCACTCTCCGGAGAAGGATACAAAACCTCCTTCGGGACAGTGTTATGGTGTACTTTCAACAAAACAAGGACGACCAAGAGAGAAAGATAAATGGGGGGTGCACCACTGGAAAGAACTGATCATCTATTCCACCCCCCAAAAGAGAGACACGTGAACTTGTCTGGAGACATTTGTGGTAAAAAAAAATTTTGTCAGTGATTTTTTAATTAAAAGTTTCAAAGTTGTTCTTTTGGATGTGATGTTTTGTTCATAAAAGATGGTTTGCTTGTGTGTGTTTTAATAAAAAAGGGGTTCCCCTTGAAAATAAAAGTTTCCCCTTGAAAGGTATGTTTTTATAAGTGATGTTCTATTATGTATATTTTGATAAAAGTGATGTGTTGTATAAATGCTTTTTAATCTTAAAGGATATGTTTTTATTGTTAAAGTTTTGTATATCCATTCAAAAGGAATAATGTGTAATATAGTACATTACAGAAAATTAAAGCATAATTTTCTTAAAGCATAATGTTATTAAGAATGAAGAATTAATTAATACATTAATTATTCTTCATGTATAGCCATTTCAGGCATAATGGCTTACTTAGAGGTCAAAAGTCAAATTATTTGAGCAACTGGGTGGCTCATTCTGTTAAGACACTGTTCTAGTACATGGGATCTCATGGTCCGGCATTGAATCTAACCATGCCAATGCCGACTGTGCCGGTAGCCCCGAATGACTACACATAAACAGCGGTAGAGTCCCCCAGGGGTAGCGGGGTTCAGTTGGTTGGGATCCACATCTTATTGGTCTATAGTTACTCCTGTCGGTTGATTGGGTGCCTGTTCCGCTTGCTAAAGCTGCACATGAAGGGCTCTATTTTCCGGCCATCACACTGGCGAAGTAAAAAATTTATCAAGGATTTTCACACGCATTAACCCGTTTGACTCGCCGTGCGCCATCGTAAATGGTAAATGGACTGCACTTATATAGCGCCTTTATCCAAAGCGCTTTACAATGGCCTCTCACTTACCCGTTCACACACACATTCACACACCAATGGCGGCAGCTGCCATGCAAGGTGCTAGCCTGCTCATTGGGAGCAATTTGGGGTTCAGTGTCTTGCCCAAGGACACTTCGACATGTGGACAGGAGGAGCCGGGGATCGAACCGCCAACCCTGCGATCAGCGGACGACCCGCTCTACCTCCTGAGCCACAGCCGCCCCATCGTGGAAGGAGAGCCGCTGTGTGGGGTGTGTCAGTCAGATTATACTGTGATTCATGCCTGCGGCGCATGCTGGCTCAAACCAGGGCTTTGGCGTAAATCTCAACTGAGTGTATGGCGAGTTGCTAGGTTATGCTTGATCATAACCTATTCAAAAGCCAATCAACCATTTTCGTGGATCATATGCTGTCCACTTTGACTTTAATATAAATCCCCCAAGCAGAAAAAATGTATACTTTGCATTTATTATTCATTGTCTTTTTTAATGTTAGGCTGAATCCTGTATTTATTTCTGTTTTTAATTGTTTATGTCTGTGTGACGGCTGCAGGCCGTTCTTTCCTTTTCTTTCCCTTTCCCATGCAGGTAATTGGGGGAGATTGAGGAGGCCTGGATCCCTGCAGAGGCCTTACAGGCTGCTCTTGAAACCTCAACTACCATGCTTCACCAGTTGATCAAACAGATATGGGAGGAAGAGATCATACCAACGGACTGGAAGGACGGCCTCATTGCAATTGTACCCAAGAAAGGAGACCTCAGGGATTGTAACAACTACCGAGGGATCATGCTGCTATCAACATCCGGCAAAGTGTTCAATCGCATTATCTTGGAGAGGCTGCGGAAGGGGACAGATGAAAGACTGAGAGAGAACCAGGCTGGTTTCTGGAATGGAAGATCGTGCAGTGACCAAATTGCCACCCTCAGGATCATCATAGAGCAGTCCATAGAATGGAACACCCCTGTCTATGTCAATTTCATTGACTTTGAAAAGGCATTTGACAGCGTAAACCGAGTGTTGCTATGGAAGCTCATGGCTCACTATGGTATCCCTCCAAAATATGTGAACATCATCAGGAACACATACCAGGGTATGCAATGTCAAGTGCTCCACCAGGGATCTGCACATGAAAAGATCAAAGTGCTCACTGGTGTGAGACAGGGCTGCCTCCTCTCTCCGTTCCTCTTCCTCCTGTGTATTGACTGGATCATGAAACAATCAACCAGCAATAAAAAGAATGGCATCCAGTGGAGTCTGACAGAACACCTTGACGATCTTGACTTCGCAGACGACATCGCACTGCTTTCACATACACACCAACAGACGCAGGACAAGACCACACGGCTGGAAACAACCGTAGCTGAGCTTGGACTTAAAATAAATGGGCCAAAAACCAAAATCATGCGGATTAACAACAAAATCATGAATCCCATAACACTCGAGGGCCACTCTCTCGAAGAGGTAAATAAATTTACCTATCTGGGAAGTGTGATAGCTGTGGATGGAGGGACAGAGGAAGACATAAAGTCGAGAATTGGAAAAGCAAGAGCAGCATTCAACATCCTAATCAAGATCTGGAAAACAAAAAACATCTCACTCAAGACCAAGCTTAAAATCTTCAACTCCAACGTCAAATCAGTACTGCTGTACGGATCCGAAACATGGAAGAACACCACTACCATCATAAACAGGCTGCAGACATTCATGAACCACTGCCTAAGACGCATCCTTGGGATCTTCTGGCCAAACACAATCAACAACATCAACCTGTGGGAACGCACAAACCAAGAACCAATAGAAGTACAGATGAAAAGGAGAAAGTGGATCTGGATTGGACACACACTGAGAAGAAACAAAGCAGCAATAACCAAACAGGCACTGACATGGAACCCAAAGGCAAACGGGGGAGAGGTCGTCCCAAGAACACCTGGAGAAGAAGTACAGAGCAAGAGTTTAAGAAGGAGGGGCTGACGTGGCAACAGCTAGAGAAGATGGCCCAAGACAGACGAGGGTGGAGGCGATTCATCAATGGCCTATGTTCCGAAAAGAATACAAAGGCCTAATGATAATGAATGATGATGAGGAGGCCTGTGAGGAGGCCTTTACATAGGGTGGCTCCTCACAGGAAAGAGCTGCTGTCTTTTTTGTATTTGCTTTGCAGCCAGGCACACGCTGGGGTTTTTCCCTTTAAATCTTGTATCTTCGTTTATGTCACGATTGAGATCAGAGGGAGATTTCAGCCGTAACATAAAATTGGGGGCTCGTCCGGGATTGTTTTTTCGATGGGATTACTCCATCATAATTTTGATAACCGATTTGTCATCTGTTTGCTCGCGTAGTTAAAGTTGTTTTGCTGTGCTATGTTTCCGGTGGAAGTGTGCCATTTTGGGTCATGTTCCTGTTTACACTTTCTGCTTTTGTCTATGGAGTGGATGTTCGCTGTCAGGTAATGTGTATATATTATATGACGACTTTTGTACAGTACATTTGGTTATCGTTTATTGCTGTGATTTGCTATGTTTTGGTCATTTCCAGCGTGTTTTGGTCTACACAGCTTCATTAGCATTTGCATTAGTTAATGTGCGCGCTTGGCAGTGTTTTCTCCCGCGTTTGCTGCCTGTTGAATAGCTGGTCACTGCTATTTTTAAAATACCACTACTTTTGCATTACCGTTGTTGTATTGTAGCGTGCTATCCCTGTTATTAGGTGTTTTGGCTGCATTATTTTGTAGTGGTTGCTTAGCATATGCTCAATTTAACTTAGCTCACGTGTTTGGTGTACTGTCCAGACTTTATTAGCAAGCTGCTATTGTGGCTTTACAGTTGTGAGATACAACTGCTTGCTATGTTACATGAGATGTTTATAAAATTATCGGTGTTACGATTGTTGTAATACTTAGGCCAAAGCGACTTTAGAGCCTTGGTTAAAGTGGTAGTGTACTTGTTAAAGTGGTGTGTGTGTATTTTGGCTTGATTGCCGAAACATTTAGAATTAGGGTTTGAGTCATTGGTGTGTTAAGGAGAGTTGACTTAGCCTAATATTTTGTAAATTTGAGACTTGATCTCTTGTAAGTACTGTTTTTTTTTCTGTCTCTCTGGGCCTGTGTTGGGTTTTTCTGCGGACATTGGTTGTTGTCTGGAGGAGCTGGACACTCAGCGACATATGACTGTCTGATTGTTTGTGAGAAATCCTGCTCAGGAATCGGCCTTGTTCTCTGGGGTAAGTTAATTCACCACACGTAGGAGCTGAAAATGCAGCGACGTGTTGGAGTCTTTGAATTAACTTTCTAGTATTCCAGGTAGACAGGGCCGGTCCTAAGCATTGGCAGGCAGCATGATGTTGCAGGCAGCATAACATTCGCCACGGCGTCTCCAGACTCTTTCACGTTTGTCACATGTGATCAGTGTGAACCTGCTCTCATCTGTGAAGAGAACGGGGCGCCAATGGCAAACCTGCCAATTCTGGTGTTCTCTGGCAAATGCCAATCGAGCTGAATGGTGCTGGGCTGTGAGCACAGGTCCCATTATAGGACGTCGGACGCTCATGCCACCCTCATGGAGTCTGTTTCTGACAGTTTGGTCAGAAACATGCACACGAGTAGCCCGCTGGAGGTCATTTTGTAGGGCTCTGGCAGTGCTCCTCCTGTTCCTCCTCGCACAAAGGAGCAGACACCGGTCCTGCCGCTGGGTTGTTGCCCTTCTATGGCCCTGTCCAGCTGTCCTCGTGTAATGGCCCGTCTCCCGGTATCTCCTCCACGCTCTTGAGACTGTGCTGGGAGACACAGCAAACCTTCTTGCGACAGCACGTATGGATGTGCCATCCTGGAGGATCTGGACTACCTGTGCAAGCTGAATGGGTGGCAGGTACCGCCTCATGCTACCAGTAGTGACAAGGGCACTAGCAAAATGCAAAACTATAGAATAATCTGTCAGAAAGGATAAGGAGAGAGAAATGGTCTGTGGCCACCACCTGCAAAACCATTTACTTTTTGGGGGTTGTCTTGCTGTTGCTTCTCCTGTCCATCTGTTGTCACTTTCATTTGGACCAAAGCAGGTGAAATTGATTCACAATCGCTTACGCTTCCTAACTGGACAGACGTTGTTGAGTTTAATTGACTTGATGTTATACTGTGTTGATTAAGTGTTGCCTTAATTTCTTTGAGCAGTGTATATTTCATAGAATACAAAATATTAAAAAGTTGTTTTGAGAATTTGATCAATAAAAGTTAGTGGCGCCCCACCACGACCCCACCCTCCATCGTTTTTTGGTTTTGCCCAGCTATTCTTACAGCAGCACTGTGATTGGAGGGCACAGTCAGAGATCCATTTCGATTTCGGAATGAAAACGGTCGGTTGAAGATTAAACACCTTTAGACTTCCGGTGCCCAGGGGATAAAAAGAAAAGGAGGAGGAGAAGGAAAATACAGATGTTAGTCTAATGCCTGTGTGTTTATTGACATTTATTCAATCAAACAAAGGTATAAAGCTAGCTAGCGATATATTAGGGATGTAAACTAACGGTAGGCTAGGCTACGATTCGTATAACGATACAGTGGTCATGGTACAGAAAGGGAGTAAGGCTCTTCAAAACCGACAACTTTTTCGGTCTGATTTTTCGTTACATGTTTTTTTTAAATCTCTATCTAAAAAAAAAAAAGTTCAGATGTGGCTCATGGTGCAGTACAGGCACGTCATGGGGTATAGCCAAGTAGCGAACTACAGTGAGTGGATTCGTTTTAATTTAAAAAATTTTTATTAAAAGCACAAACGTAATAGTCACATTACCTTCATTAGGCAATAGAGTGATATCATATATAAACTGATATCGCTTCTTAACCCCCTTCCGCCGCATCATCTTACACGAGCGAAAGAAAAACCTGATTATTTTTGCTCATGACAAGGCCATTACGTCTGCTCTTGACATGGATGAATTTGTAGCTACGTGTTTTCTGCAGAAAGAAACAGAAGACTGATGTTGTGATCTCATGTAGCATGCAGGAATGTGCATATAATTAAAAGTAAGATTGTGAATCACAGTGTAGAATAATTAGAACAATCCTTTCACCGCCCTGTCAGGAGGGGTCAGGACCATTCCATTACACGTAATTCAAACTTTCTTCCAAATAGACACTACATTCCAGAGTCTGATATAACTTAATTTATTGTAAAAAGATTTGCATGAATATACATACCCAGGCTGATCGGCTAAGCATACATATGTTAAAAACACTCTCAATCACACGGTCCAGTCTAAGTCCGTCAATGTCATGCTCACCCACGAGACGTAAAAACAGGTCAGTTAATGACAGAAAGAAAACATAACAGCAGCACCATGAAGTTCAGCTGACATTTTATATTTTATTTTTGACCCCCACCTTTTTGGGGGGTTTCCAATTTCATGGGAGATTACTTTTTCCATGGTCTGCAGCGGTCTCTGCTGGTTTTATTTGAGCATTACAATTTACCCTTATTTTATATAGTAGTTTTAATGAAATACCATGAGTCAATTATCTCAGAAACAGTCTGGCCATAGTCTGACCGTAGTGGTTCAATACATAATAATACAATGCTCTGATGGGTTAAATAATACTAGCTATAAGCTTTTTAAATGCTATTTACCACAGGTGGGTGCTTTATAAACCAAAGATAACATCTTCCTCTATAACATGATAAATTATTTGTAGTAATATAGTCTTTTACACTAAATGTTTGTGAAGAAAAAAGAGAAATGTTTTCTTTGGATTTAATAAACTCTATTAGTTCTCAAACTGCACACACACGCATACATTTCCAAGGCTAGGGTGCAATACATTTTTAACGATCAGGCCCCAAGGAATGTTAGGGAGTTACTCATGTTATTTCTTCAGGTGGGCTAGGAACATAAATGTGTTTTCATCTAGTTGCCTGTGTGTGTGTGTATGTGTGTGAATGGGTCCATTGCCTCCTTTTCGAGATAAGTATACATTACTAAAACTCGCCTTGGGAAATTAGGGAGTGTTTCACAATATTTTCTGCTGAGAGCGAGTTTTTCCCTTCAATCTTCCTGCGTGTGGGTGTGTGTATATGTCCTTGATTTACAGGTGTCAAAGATGAGATCATACTGTGTGCCTGTGGCGAAGTGAGCCGTAGTGCTCGGGTGCAAAGACAAGACATCAGGCGTTGTATAAAGAGAACCAGTTTTTATTTTAGTTACCCTTTCTTTTGGCACTCGGTTCCAAACAAACACATAAAACACACAGTTCTCCCCTCCCCCCAAACCCCCAGAAGGCTCCTTTTAAAGGTTCTCAGGCTCACTGTTGAACAATCAAGGCAATTGGTTAATTGATACAAACAATAACACAATCAATCATCACCAATTGCCTGATTGCCGACAGCTGTGCCGGTTCTATTAACCACCTGAGTTCACTTTCTCTCTTGCCGGCCTCGCCTAAAACCACACCCCCCTACCACAGTGCCATACTGTTTTATTCATAAATAAAACATTTTATTTTAGAAAATGCCCTGTGTGTGGTTATGTAGAAATGCAGGAAATTAAAAAGGCTCAAAATTTTCTGGGGGAGGACCCCCAGAGCCCCCACTACATTGTTCCCCTTTGTGCCCCACCAACATCTCTTGATGACCCTCAATCAAAGCAATCTAGAAACATCTCTGCATCTCAGTTACTTGTTTCTCCCATAAGGATTCCTTGTTTTTTCCATGAACGTGTCTGAATCAGTGCACTTGTGTACTATTGAGTAGTGTTAAGTACGTGACAATTCGGAAAATTGAGTGTGAGGTGACAGGGGGGGGCGCCATTTACAAATCTTGCCTAGGGCTACTGAAAGGCTAGGGCCGTCCCTGTAGGTAGATTATCTGGAGAAGGCAGTACTTTCGTGGCTACGTGGTTTTGAAATAACCTACTCCTTATTTTTCAAACATTTTTACTCTAAGCTGTAGTTTTATACTCGTTGTGTTGTAGCCTACAATCTACTAAAATGGCGTCTGGCATTGAAGAGTTTTCTGACGATCCATCTGAACGTTTATTGGAGACTTTTACAAAGGAGCAGTTGTTAAAAGTTGTTGAATATTATGAAATGGAGATTTCTAGTGCGGATAAAGGACTGAAAGACAGCTTTAAAAGCCATTTTGATTGAGATGAAAATCTTTACAGCGAAAGTTGAATCTGATTCTCAGGAATTGGGCATAATTGACCAACCTGGTATTTCATCTTCAATGGAGACATTGAAGCTTCAGATTGAATTGGAAAATCGAAAATTGGAACCAAAAAAATTGGAGATCATAAGTAAAAGACTGGAGATTGAAAAGATTGAAAAATTGGCTGTCACACCTGCTGTTCCGTTTTCTGCTATTCAGTTCCCTGCAAACTTTGACGTTAGTCGTAACATGAGATTGTTATCTCCATTTTCTGAGGACGTGGACAAGTATTTCTCATTTTGAAAAAGTTGCTATGACTCTAAAATGGCCAAAAGAGGTGTGGACCTTGCTTTTGCAATGTGTCTTGATCAGTAAAGCTCAACAAGCCTATGCTTCCTTATCATTTGCTGATAGTTATAAGTATGAGCTGGTAAAAGTGGCAATTTTGCATGTATATGAGCTTGTTCCAGAAGCGTATCGACAACATTTTTGAAGACAGACTTATGTTGAATTTGCAAAAGAAAAAGAGGTTTTATTTGACCGATGGTGTGCGTCACAACAAGTTTTAAACAATTTTGAGACTTGGTGATTTTGGAAGAATTTAAAAACTGTTTACCTTTAACTATTACCACTCATTTGAACAAAGAAAGTTAGACGTTATGAACGCTGCCGTTTTTGCTGATTAATTCATTCTTACACATAAATCCTAATTTTCTGATAACGCATCTAATTTTGAATGACAATTTCATTCTAGTAGAAAAGAGGTACCACCTGTTCGTAATGAGAACAAACAAGTGAATCACACTCCTGTGAAATCTGAACATAATTAGCGTTTTTGTGCTTATTGCAAAACTCTAGGACATTCCATATCAGAATGATTTAAACCATCCAGGAAAAATGCCAAACTGAATTTATTAGTTAATACACGGCAAAAATGTTGTCCCATTTTGGGGCCTGACTCTCCAAAGGAGAATGTTTCTGTTGCTGATCAGAGTAACTGTCATGAATCGTGCCTTCCTTCCCTTATCTCCGTGCTTAGTGTTCAATCAGATTTTTTTGTGTTCCGCTGCTTTCGCCTCGGTGATTAGTGAGTTCACCTGTCCTGCATTTCCGCTCACTATTTATACCCCGCTTCCTCCTTTTCTCGTCGCTTCCATGTTATTTCATGTACCATTCTAGTCGGTAAAGGTATAGGAGTTGTGCGTGCTATCGACCGCTTTGCTTCTCAACGCGGGACTTATTAGCTGTACAATTTAGAAAAAGTAAAGTGCGCTCTTTCGCTCGTTTATTTCAGAGCAGAGGTTTTGGTTTCTTTGTTTCCCACGTGCTCTCGCCCTAAGGTTTAGGGTTCTTTTATTTTATCTTATTTTTCTCCTTCCTTTCTTTTGTTCACTCCACAACAGGAGTTAGATAAGTGTTCTGCTTATTTCTTTTGTTTGCTCGGATATCAAGCTCCTCGCTTTTTATCGCAAGGTTATTTGTGTTCTCCTTATTTTCCCCGTCCACTATGGATTACTGTCCGTCTTAGTGGTGTTCATTAGAACACTTTTAGATTTCTCATCTGTCGCAACTGGACCTCCAATATTTCCTCCGTGTCTCTGGGCATAGAGATCCCCTACAAGTAACTACTCAATTTTTTTTTTTTTTTTAAAGGTGTAGTTTAGTTGCCTGGTAGCTCTGAGGTAAATGTAACCATATTGCGTGATACCGGAGCTGATCAGTCATTCGTTTTGGAAAGCGTATTTTCTGACAGAAGCTCTCTCGGCACAAGTGTCCTTGTACAAGGAATCAAGATGGGAATTACTGATGTTCCATTGCACAAAATGAATTTGACTTCTGAACTAGTTACTGGTGAGGTCATTGTTGGCAGTTCATCCCTGCCTGTTCAGGGCGTGTCTCTTTTACTGGGTAATGATTTGGCTAGAGGTAAAGTTTTTCCTGTTCCAGAGGTTACCTCTGTGCCCACAATATCAAGCATACCAGATTATGTTCAAATAAGTTTTCCGGAAGTTTTTCCTACATGCGCTGTCACCAGAGCTACGGCCAAAAAGCTTGAGGACATTGTTGACTTGGCACATTTGACACATTTATGTGTGACCAGAATTTGACCGACATTTCTCCCTTGCCTAGTGTGGCTGAGTCTGTTTGTGGTACAAGCGGTTCTGATTCAGTGTTGCCTGTTTTTGATGTGGTATCTGATGTTAAGGAAACATTATTGTTGCCACGTGAACAATTGATCAAAGCTGAACATGATGATAATAAATGGTCTACTCTTTTTGTTCAGGTTGTGTCTGAAAACGGCCTTAGTGACTTGTCTGTGGGTTATTTTACATAAGATAGTGTTTTGATGCGTAAATGGAAACCAGTAGATGCCTCGTCTCTTGACGAATGGCGTACTGTCTATCAAATTGTCATACCACTTAAATATAGACAGAAAATTTTAACACTCACCATTCGCTGGTCATTTGGGCATACGAAAAACACATGATCATATTTTACGTAATTTTTTCTGGCCTGGGCTGAAACGTGATGTTATAGCCCATTGTGCATCTTGTCATGCATGCCAAATTACTGGGAAGCCTAATCAATGAATTCCTCCAGCTCTTTTACAGCCTGTTTACCTTTACAGCCTGTTCCTGCTTTTGGAGAGCCGTACGAGAGAGTCTTAATTGACCAGAGTAGATGTGGAAATCAATATCTTCTGACCATAATGTGTGCTGCTACCGGGTTTCCGGAGGCTGTGCCGTTGCGGAAAATAACTACTCCTGTAATAGTAAAAGCTTTGCTTAAGTTTTTTTGAACTTTTGGCTTGCTGAAGGTGATTCAATCGGATCAGGGTTCTAACTTCATGTCTCTGACATTTTCACAAGTATTAAAGCATTCAGCATTGTCCTTCCAGTGCTTTTCACCCCGAGTCACAAGGCATGTTAGAACATTTTCATCAAAAGTTGAAA
Source organism: Ilyophis sp. 1 JC-2022 (assembly GCA_022702515.1). Taxonomy (NCBI): domain Eukaryota; kingdom Metazoa; phylum Chordata; class Actinopteri; order Anguilliformes; family Synaphobranchidae; genus Ilyophis; species Ilyophis sp. 1 JC-2022. Next base: position 65,024,438 of record CM040394.1, read on the forward strand.
GCAATGTTGCGTACTCACTGTCTCTCTGATGAGAAAGATTGGGATGAGGGATCCCTAGATGCTTCTCTTTGCTGTCTGAGAAATAGTTCAGGAGTCGCTTGGTTTCAGTTCTGCGGACTTCGTATTTGGCCTTACGGTGCGTAGCCCTCTTAAAGTTTTAAAAGATACATTTTTAGCATCAGATGAGCCTCAAAATCTTTTTGACTATGTTTCTAAATTTAGATTGCGTCTACGAAAGGTATGTGAGTTGGTTCAGTCTAATCTCGGCGTGAAGAAGCTTTTTGATCGACGTGCTAAGATTCAAGCATTTCCCGATGGTGACAAAGTGTTAGCATTCTTGCCTATTTCTGGCTCAACATTGAGAGCCAAATATAGTGGTCCATCTACCATAATTGATAAAGTTGGTGAAGTGGATTATTTTATTGCTACACCAGAGTGCAGAAAAAAAGCCGCCTCTGTCATATAAATATGTTAAAGCCTTATCACGAACGAAGTTCAAAGTCTGTCAAGCCTGTGTTCAGTTCCCCAGCATGTCTTCCTAATTTATTTATATCTACAATCACAGAAGGAGCTGTGGATGGCGTGGCAGGGCCATCCAGATGTGTTGTGGAAGGTCGACTGAAAAATTCTGAAATGTGATGCTGTTTGTCTGAATGTTTTTTACATCTTTCAGATTCCAACCGAGCTGATATCCTGGGTCTTGTAGATTCTCACCGTGAGTTATTCTCGGATGTGCCAACTCGCACCTCCTTAGTAGAACACGACATCGACGTGGGTAACGTAACTCAGATTAAACAACATGCCTACCATGTGAATCCGATGAAGCGGGTACAAATAAAAAAAGAGGTCAGTTATATGTTGACTAATAACATTGCAGAACCTAGGACGAGTGCGTGGAGTTCTCCGTGCATCTTAGTTGATAAAGCAGATGGCTCTTATCGGTTTTGTACTGACTATCGCCGTGTAAATTCCGTTACCAAGCCTGATAGTTATCCATTGCCAATGATGGATGATTGTGTTGACTGAGTTGGATCTGCTGTTTTTGTCAGTTCTATCGATCTTTTAAAAGGATAATGGCAAAAAGGTTTGTCTGCTCGTGAAATATCTGCTTTCGTCACTCCTGACGTTTTTCTGCAGTACACCGTCATAGAATTCAGGTTACAAAACGCGCCCGCTACCTTTCAAAGATTGATCAACGTAGTGTTGGCTGGACTAAGTGGTTGTGAGGCGTATTTAGACGACGTTGTAGTCTATAGTGCGACATGGGCCGTGCATATAAACATATTAAGTGCTTTATTTGACTGATTATCTGCGGCCAACCTCACCATTAATCTAGCCAAGTGTGACTTTGGTAAAGCTACCGTTACCTATCTCGGTAAGATTGTAGGGGGTGGGCAAGTTCGTCCAGTGAAAGCTAAGGTGGAGGCTGTCGTACATTATCCCACATGCCGTAAGGAATTGAGGCTTTTCCTGGGCATGGTGGGATACTACACTACTGTTCCACTCGCTGACCTTCTCAGCCCTAAGGTTGAATTTTTTTGGTCTGATGAGTGTTAGGCTTTTGAATCTGTTAAGGCATTACTTATGCATGCGCCAATTCTGTCTAGCCCTGACTTTACGCGCCCTTTCAAACTCGCAGTTGATGCAAGTGATTTTGGTGCAGGTGCTGTACTCCTCCAAGAGTTACCTGATGGCATTGAGCACCCTCTTTGTTACTTTTCAAGGAAGTTCAATGCTCATCAGAGGAACTATTCTACTATCGAGAAGGAGGCCCTCGCCTTAATTCTTGCATTAGAACACTTTGAAGTTTATGTGGGATCTTCTGCTTTGCCGTAGTTGTTTATACAGATCATAATCTTCTTGTCTTTCTTCATAGAATGAAAAACAAGAACCAACGGTTAATGCAGTGGAGTTTTTTTCTTAAAGAGTTTACCCTTGATATTAAACACATAAAGGGAAAAGATAACATCATTGCAGATGCATTGACTGAACTGGTTTCCGATTCTTCTGTGGATTATGTATTGTAAATTTATAGATTCTTACTGTAAATATAAAAAAATTGTTGAATATGTTCCTGCAGCAGTACACACCCCCACAAGTAGGTTGAGGAGGTGTGACAGCTGCAGGCCGTTCTTTTCTTTTCTTTCCTTCTCCCATGCAGGTAATTGGGGGAGATTGAGCGCACCTGTGAGGAGGCGTTTATATAGGGTGGTTCCTCACAGGAAAGGGCGGCTGTCCTTTTTGTATTTGCTTGGCAGCCAGGCACACGCCGGGTTTTTCCCCTTTAACCCTTTTTGTCGTGTTTGTTTAGTTTGTCTTTGTATCGTGTTAACCATATTTTTTTCCATATAGATATCCATTTCTATTATTTAATAAAATACTTTTGTTTCACCCTATTTTCGTATATGTGTCTTTTTATGTCACGGTTGAGATCAGGGGGAGATTTCAGCCGAAAGTCTGTTATTATTCCAAATTGTGGTCCCGGGGATACGTTCTCTTTCTGACACCAGTCTGTAATGAGAAGAATGACAATGAACGCAGTTGTTGAACGCAATGCTGATGTACACTAGTATTTGTAGTATTATAGTATTTGTAACTCATTATGAACAAAAAGCAAAGCTCATTTGAAAAGATGTAGACTACTTACTGTAGGCTACAAAACTGTAAATAGTAGGCTAGGCTAGACTCATTCCTAATTATGATTATCAATATTCTACACTGTAAAAAAAAAAAAAAATCTTGTAAGAAAACGGCGGCAATGTTGCCAGTGAAAAACCATTTAATGAATGTAAAAAAATCTGTATATCATCCCATAAAATAACAGGATTTATACAGTTCCCCCTCTTCATTAAATGGTTTTGCACTACAACATTGCTGACATTTTTCATGGTAGCCCATTTAAAAAAATTTTTTTTTTTTTACAGCAATCAATTGTGTTGTATCGTTGTAACGATCGATGGTGCTTATGAATAGACATACACCTTTGGTGAATGGATTAACTTGTATTTCAGATTTTAGTTTATTCACACATGACGTTGCCCAAATGCACGATTAAATGCTTGATAAAAATGTTTGAGCATAATGTCAATGCACAATGTCGCAAGGTGGAATAATTTGTTACGGTTTGTTTAGCTGGTCATTTAAAAATACAAATACGCTACCTCTGCATGGGCTATTTCAGTATATGGTGGACTGAATTTTATTATAATATCATAAGCTACCACACAAAGGCACACATTTTTCTATATAGCCTCACAGTTTAGTGACAACTTGTATAATTGACTTACGCAATCTGATGCAATCACTACAGGACTAGAAGTATAGGCCTAGTTTATGATTTTAAACATTCCATTGTGAAACAAATGCATTATTACATTGATAGGATACATTTAATTTAATTGTTTTGCGATATCAATGCAAAATAGATGTATCGTCTTCCACTGCAGTGGTAATTGGAAATTGGCAGTAGGAAGGGTTGCAATGTGCACAGCTCTTAAAGGGACTGAAAAGAGGTAATTTGATTGGCTATGGTTGAATCCAGCTGAAACAAACCTACTGATAAATATTCAGCCTAACCCAACCCATTCTCAACATGCCCAGCACACTGTGAGCTTATGAGCTGCTCGCCTCTGGTCACGAAAATAACAAAATTCATGTGCCACGCGCCACAAAATTGACAGCGCCTATTCGCTGTGCACCAGAAAATGGATCTCAAATTGTTTTCCTTTGACACGTGTGAAAAAAGACACAACTGGTGACATCACGTTTTGGAGAAGACTGCACTTTCCCTTATTGGCTGCAGACTGGAGCATGAACGTGCCTATATCAGATTGGACAAAATAAAAATGGGGGGGGGGGGGGAATCATAGAAAGTCGAATTATTACCATTTATGAATCGACATATCCATCTATTCACATTTTCTGTTTTAAAAAAGGTAGCAATCCAAAGTAGAATTCAAGGAAAGATAGATACCAATCTAACCAACAAAAAAGAAACCAGACTGAACCACACAGTTAAAAATGAATCTGATTTTTATTAAATATGTGCAATATTGGATCATAATTATGTACACCATATTATTCACTGAAAACAGCAGAGGTATCTGGGGTGGGGAGAGGGGGGTGTCAGGCGCAGTATCTTGAGGTGGGTGGGACCCTTGGGGGCTCAACACCATGTCCGTATGTCCTTCCCCCCTCTCCCCAGATCTGAATGGGTGTGCCCAGAACGTGCACTCAGTAGTACCTGTACCATAGTGTTCTATTATTTACATTCATCTGTACAAGGTTCAGTTCAATATTGAAAGGTATAAACAGGTATTTAGAGTGAAGGTGCAGAGCCTGAGCCTGAGCCTGAGGATGGGCTAGGCTCGGGTGTCCCAGAGCTGCCATGCTGGAGGAAGCCTGGGTCTGGAAGGGTTAATAAACGACACTAGCCACACACGCACACACACGCCCACACACGCCCACACACGCCCACACACACGTATTCATTCAACCTTTGTCCTTAACTTTGACTTACAAGTGCAATCCTTACACATTTTCCTTCACAAAGGACAAGTTAATTTTAGTGATTGCTAAACTTGCAATCACTAGTCTCTAAAGACTCTATTTCTAAAGACAAAACTGATTCTTGCTTTTAGTTCTTTGTAAAAATGAAGGATATATGTTGATTGAATCTTAGCCTCACATGCACGCACGCACACACAGATGCACACATATATACAGCACACACATAAGCCACACCCATACACATATTCACACTGATCAGCCAAAATTACAAAAACTCCCCACTTTGTCACATGCCTCAGACACACACACAAACACACACACACACACACACACACAACTTTTAGCTGACCAGCCAGCTGTGCTCCAACCTCGAGACAACCTCTTTCTCCAGTAGTGTGTAAATACTGCAAATAAAGCACACACTCAACTGCCCCAGAGTCTGTATAAAATTAATATAATAAAAACAAAAGAATGTCTATTTTCATTCAAGAAGTTCATATGAGCAGAATGTTCACATTATTTTTTTCCTGCTGAAGGGGATGCCTCCTGTGATTTGATTGGCTGCGTCTCCTGTGATGTAACTGGCTGAGGGAGTTTTCCAAGTGTAAGGCGGAACTTATGCCTTGGAGCACACCATAATTTGCGTGCGCCTTGTTGCCTCCGCAAGTCACAAGACCTGATGTCTCATTGCCCCGTGATACTGACCACATGCTGTCTACTGACCGTATGCAGTCAATCAGATTTAGCATATTTCTGGTAACACAGGAAGTTTTGCAAGGGTTTTATGTCCAGTTCTTTCAACAACTTATTAGTATAATTTATTGTTTTATGACTGTGCATGTGTGCGTGGGTGTCTCAGTGTGTGTGTGTGTACGTGTGAGCACATGCTCATGAGCTGCACACCACTCATTCTTTATGCTTTAATCTGGAATCCACAACGTCACCCATTCACCCTCCTGCCCAAGTCTCATCCCCTGCCTGCCTCAATCCCCCCCGCACCCACTGTCTGGGCCGGTTGTAGCCATAGGTCACCTAGGGTGCCATCTGTCTGGGGGTGGGAACTGGGTGGGGGGAAGGGGTTGGGGTTGCCAAATGAAGAGGAAAAAGTAATAAATGAAAATCCACACATTACGTCGGCAGGGCAGGGTAATCCCAGTGTTGCCATGCCCTAAATTTCACCCCACCCTGCAGTAGTCCACTTTTCCAAACCTCACCCCATCCTGGCCAATCCCAAAAAATAATAAATCAATATTTCTGCAACACCTTTGCATTTGTTTTGTTTTTTATCATAGGCTCTTTTTTGTGATTGTTGTGATCCTTCCTGTGATTTAATTCTTCTGACACTACAACCCCCCTTCCCAGAGACCACGCCCAAGCTCTGTTCTTGGTTGGTTGTGTTTTGGAGGTGGCGTCTGGGTGTGGTCTCAGGGAGACGGTGTGGCCTAAGGCATGTACATGTGCTTGGGGTTTCTGCAGTGGGTGAAGGGAAGTGTATCCTAAGGTGCTTATACATGTTTGTGGCGCTGCTTAGGCATGGTCTGGTCATGGCCTGTGAAAGCGTTGTTCACATTCCTGGGTTGCTGAGGGAGGCGTGGCCTCTGAAACTGGGTGTGGTCTCTGGCTTATACACATTCCTGGGCCAGCTGAGGGAGGCGTGGCCTTTGAAACAGGGTGTGGTCTAAGGCTTATACACATTCCTGGGGCTGCTGAGGGCCAGCTGGCCATTGGGCGGGGCCTCCCCTGGCTCATCCTCCAGCAGGCCGGACACATCAGCGTTGGGGATGCTGTCGTGGTAGCTGCTGAAGCTGATGTTGTCTTCCTTGAGCTCGATGGTCCAGAATGGTGCGTTCAGCTTGCGGTTGCGGTACTCACGGTAACTGTAGGCCCCGCCCGCTGTGCCCATTAGCAGCACCACCGCCACGATGATCACTGCCAGGACCACCACGTTGAACTGCGCCCAGGACACCTCAGAGACCGTTGTTGTGGTGTTGTCCGTGGGCCCGCTCAGGCTGGTCAGCAGGGCCTGTGTGGTGGCCACGCTCACCCGCCCCGAGTTGGTATTGGTTGTCATGGCGGTGTCACCGGTGGTTGTTGTGGTAACATGCACCGGTGTGGGGAAGACTCCTATGGCTGGAAGACAGGTTAGGAGAAGAGTTAGGGTGTGAGGACTTAGGCTCCTTTGTCTCCTATTAAATAGTTTTTTTAAATTAATGACTTTGTTTAAACCTCGGGGAAGCATTGAGGGAGAGCCCCTCAGTTACAATACTGCCGAGTTACAACAAAAAAGCAAAATAGAAAGAGAAGACATTACATAAGACAATAATCAAAGAACCAATAAACTAAAACATTAGCCAAAACTAAAGCATTAAAAATTTATAAAATAAAAAATAAAACATTAATAGAAGATTTGTTAAAAACAATTACAATCAAAAACAATAAGATTCAACATTAGGTTCTTGAATTGTCTCAAAGGCTATAAGGAGTCCAATTTAAAATGTCTTTGCAAACCATATATAACAGAATATCGTAATATTATAATTTTTTATGTTTTTTGTATGATGTCTGCAAAAATTATGTTTCATGTTTTAGGACATTTTAAGGGTATTAGGTTGTATTTGCATTGTGCAGTATGTTTCAGCGGAGACAAAGATCAAGCAGGTGTTGAATTCTGATTCCCTAATAAAATATTAAATGACCACAAATTTATCTGGCTTGTACACTGGTGCCCTCTGCTGGTCAACATACATCACACACCTTTATTTATGTCTACATACAGGAAGCAACATGAAAGGACATAAACAATGGAGACAATCATTATGAGTATAGGTAGCAGCACCTCCTCCAAATATGGCATCTACCTATAATTGCTGACATGGAACAATATCTTGCCAGCTGCTTTGCCTGTGATTTTAACATTTCAGCCAGTTGCAAACCCTTCATTATTAGTCTATGGACATTGTCAAGGCTACCAAATACAAACCTCAAAAAAGTTGGGACAGTATGTAAAATGCAAATAAAAGAAGAAAGCAGTGATTTGTAAATTTTCTTTTGCATATATTTAATTGAAAACAGTACAAAGAAAAGGTATTTAATGTTTTACCTCATCAACTTTATTGATTTTGATAAATATACGCAAATTCTGAATTTGATGCCTGCAACATGATCCAAAAAAGTTAGGAAGGGGCAACATAAGAATTGGAAGGCTGTGGAATATTCAAAAAACACCTGTTTGTAACATTCCACAGGTACACAGGTGAATAGATAACAGGCGATGCTATCATGACTGGGTATAAAAGGAGCATCCATGAAGGCTCGGGCATTTATGAGCAAGGATGGGTCGAGGTTCGCCACTTTGCGAATAGCGAATATTCCAACAGTGAATAGTCTATAGTCCACAATATTATTAAAGGCTTCAGGGAATCTGGATAAATCTTTGTGTGTAAAGGACAAGGCTGAAAATCAATATTGAATGCCCGTGACCTTCGATCCCTCATACAGCACTGCATTCAAAACCAACATGCTTACGTAATGCATATAACCACATGGGCTCGGGAATACATCAAAAAACTGTTGTCAGCAAACACAGTTTGTTGCTGCATCTACAAATGCAAGTTAAGACTCTACTGCACAAAGCGTAAGCCGACTTCTCTGGGCTCGAGCTCATCTGAGATAGACTGATGCAAAGTGGAAACGTGTGCTGTGGTCTGCGAGTCCACCTTTCGAATTGTTTTTGGAAATAATGAACATTGTGTTCTCCGGGACATAGAAGAAAAGGACCATCTTGATTGTTACCAACGCATGGTTCAAAAGCCAGCGTCTGTCAGGGTATGGGGGTGTGTTAGTGCACAAGGCATGGGTAACTTGCACATTTGTGAAGGCACCATTAAGGCTGAAGGGTACATATGCATTTTGGAGCAACATATGCTGCCATCTAGACAACGTCTTTTTCAGGGGCGTCCCTGCTTACTTCAGCAAGACAATGCCAAGCCACATTCTGCATGTGTTACAACAGCATGGCTTCGTAGCCAGAGAGTGTGGGTGCTAGACTGGCCTGCCTGCAGTCCAGACCTGTCTCCCATTGAAAATGTGTGGTGCATTATGAAGCGCAACGGAGAGCCTGTGACTATAATATGACTGTTGAGCAGCTGAAGTTTTATATCAAGCAAGAATGGGAATTTTTTAATTTTTTAAAAATTCTTTCAAAACTACAACAAATTTTACCCCGCTGAATTTTACAAACATTTCTCGTCACTTATTTCTCCACTCTTCATGAAGATGATAGATAAATTCTTCCACCATTCCACTCCATATGAACACCTTAACACGCCTTAATCACAGTGCTACTAAAACCTAGTAAAGACTCTGTACCAGCTACCGCCCTCTTTCCCTTATAAATACAGACATTAAAGTAATAAGTAACACATTAGCCACAAGATTAGAATCCATAATATCAGACAGGCTTCATTAAAGGTAGACATTCATCGAACAACATGCGCTGTTTTCCCAAAGGGAAAATAAAAACTCCATCATATTATCACATGACGCAGAAAAAGATTTTGACAAAATTAATTGGCGGTTGCTGTAAATGCCTATTTACCACACTCAAAAAATTTGAATGGATAAAAATACTATATAACTCACCATCTGCATCAGTCACCACTAATGGTCTAATATCACAATGTTTCATACTGCATAGAGGCACGAGACAGGGATGTCCACTCTCTCCTTCACTATTTGCCATATTCAGAGAACCTTTAGCAGCTGCCATCCGACAGAACAACAAGATACATGGAATTGAAACCGCTAATGCTACACACAAAATCAGCCTATATGCAGATGACATTTTGTTGTACTTACAAAATCCAGTAACCTCAATAGAGGAAGTATTCAGCCTCATATATACATTCTCCATTCTCTCTGATTACTCCATAAACTGGTCAAAATCTACAATTCTCCCTCTCAAAGGAAACCTTCAGAATGCTGTACCCCAATCGCTCCTGCCCAACATAACAATCGCCAATATTAAATATTTGGGTATTAACATTTCCACCAATCTGTCAGAATTAGCCCATCTCAACCACGTCCCACTGCCGAAATCAATTGAACAAGACCTTCAACGATGGAATAATCTGCCCCTCAATTTAATCGGTCACATCTCTGCTATAAAAATGAAAATTTTACCAAAAATTAACTTTCACAATGATTCCATTTCAACCAACACCCACTTGGTTTACCACACTAGATTACTCAATGAACAAATTATATTGGAAAAACAAGAAACCCAGAATCAAACTAACTACCCTCCAAAAACCCCATAATCTGGGGGGTTTAAATGCACCAAATTTTCTCAATTACTTTCTTGCCAACCAACTACA